>CDFN01049250.1:0-17814 GCA_000826445.1 Acanthamoeba quina | reverse complement strand
CGTCGCGGTAGTAGGCCTTGCCCTTGATGATCTCCGGGCAGCAGCCCTTGCGGTCGGGGTAGTAGCCGCCCTTGCACGGCCCATTTTTGTCGTGCTTCTTCTTGTCGTCGGCCATGGCAGTGGCCACGAGAACGAGGCCCAAGGCCAGCACGAGGAATAGCTTGGTAGCGGGTGTCATCGTCGTCTTCGTCTTCTTCTTCACACTCGGGCGGCTGAGCTGTTAGCAGTGAGAAGGACAGGTGATGATGAAGTGATTAAAACAGGAACCAAGGCCGTCCTTTTGTAGTCGCCACCATCCAATCCCGCGCCGCACACCGGCGCGCTCAAACAGGGTCTCTTCTGCCTAAAGCCGCCCGCACCCAGTTAGAGCCCAATGGAGGCCAGGAATTTTCCCTCTGGGGGAGAGCTGGGGAGTGGGCGGTACTCTTTCTCCACCCCGACGGGGAGTCGAGTCACCACGACTTAGGTGGCCTGGAGTGTGGGCGGCAAGCTCAGCAGACAGAAAAGCGAGAAGGTAGCAATGGACCTTAAGGCTGGCGGGTGAGTGGGTGGTCAGGCAAAGTGGGTACTGCGCGAGGCGGCCGGCGGACTGGTGGTCGTCAATCTACCTGCGGCGCGCACACGCACCACGACGAAGTAACGAGAGTAACTCCCCCCTCCCAAGAACGACAACTTGGATGGAATACATTGCCGTCCAGAACTGACCGGTCTGACACGAACGAGAGAGAGAGAGAGGCGAAGGGCCACGCGCGCGTTACAGGTCGTCATGGTCGTGGCCATCAGCATGCCAGTCGCCAGAATCCTGGAAGGCACTGCCAGAAATAGGTGAGCCCGAGCGTGTGCGCGTGCTGTGGTGCGTGTGCGGGTGATGCGTTCGTGCGTGTGCGGTGCGTGCTGAGTTGACGTACGTGGCGTTGTCCTCGACAAACGCAACGAAATCATCAAAGTGGCGAGTGAGCCCCTTGTACTCAATCGGGTTGCTCTTGTTACCCGCCGGGAACAGGAAGATGGTGGGGTATCCCTGCGCATGCAAACAAAAACCCATAATCAGCTACGCGGCCTATGTGCGTGTGCGTGTAGTGCGTGCGCGTTCGTGCGTGTGCGTGTGCGTGTGCGTTTGCGTGCATGAGCCATCACACAACACATTTGTTCCGCTTACCGCTACAACAACGGCTGGATTGTCGTTGGCCGAAGCATCGATCTTGGCCACAACAATATCGGGGTCCTGGGCAAAGTGCTGACCCACCTTCTCCCACGTGGGCGCCATTTGCTTACAGTGGCCACACCCTGTGACACACCAAAGAGGGGGGGTCAACATATGCTTACTCGCGCGTGCACAACGGTTGGCGAAGGAGATGTACAGGGAGCGTAGAATTCGATGAGGACGTCCTTGTCGCTGTTGAGGACGAGCTCCTCGAAGGTGTCGCCCACCACGACGAGCACATCGCCAGAGTTGTCCTCAGGCGGCCTCTCCGAGGTGTAGTGCGGTCGCAGAGTGCGATCGGCGATGCCTGATGCACGTTCCCACAAGGCGAGGCAAAGTTAGGGTAAGGAAGCCAAGAGCAAATGACAAGAAGAGAAGGGCGTAGTGGAAAGGGAGGGTAAATAGAACACACCTGAGAGCAAAGCTTCGAGGTTTTCGCGGTTCAGATCCTTGGACTCGTCGAAGGGCCAGCTCTTGGTAGTTTCAGCATCGACGGCCACTGATTATGGCACACCACCACGCGGAGTAAGTGCGCTGTGCTCTTTTTCTCGAGAATGGCATAGCACAGAGATGATGCGACGTTACCGATGGTCGGGATGACGTCGCCGCTCGCGCCCAATGTAGGAAGGCGCGAGTGGAAGTCCTTGCTGTTGTGTTGTGTGCATGTGTGCGTGTGTGAAGAGGAAAAGGCGAGTGCGGATTCACTACCCTAGCGGGCGGGGGCGGGGTGTACCCAGCGTAGAGGAAGCTGAAACGGTGGATGTTCTCCTTGGCAACTTCGGTGAACCAGTCCAGGGTGCTCTGGACACCCTCGCCTTCCATGTCGACAAAGAGAATGATGATGGGCACCTTCCTGCTCATCACTCTGTCCCAGGCCTCCGGTCCGTTGTTCTGGGGCGGCCAGCCAGCGACACCCGGGGTTAGCAATGCCAGCAATGCCTCTCCCTCCGGGCCACGTCAGCTCAAGCAAGCAGCGGGCATATTGAGGGAGCACGGTACCACGTAGGGGAATCCGTAAGCGAGAACAGCGCCCAGGATGGAGGCTGGCGTGGGGTTGCTCAGCACGTGCGGTTCATCCGGCGCGAAGCTCCTGAACACCTTGACGGTGTCCACCTGCTCACCGAGCCTGGGCGGCAGTTTTTGGGAGAATCGGGAGTGAGCCTGTGCGTTGCACGCCAGTTGCAAGTCACCCACCCAATCAACCCACGTACTTGGCGATGAGCTCGGGGTCGGAAACCTCGCCAAAGGCGAAGCCCTCGACGACGGCCTGGTTGGCCGTGTCCCGGACGCCGAGCAGCGCTGCATGACGTAAGCGGGAGCGCAGATGAGCTGAAACTGTAGTGATCGAAGAGTCCAGGGCTACGTATACGTACCATCGGAGTTGGGTTCAGCGTAGACGATCAGCGAGGTCGGGTGGGCGGACATGAAGTCCTTCACCTCCTCGACTGTGTTGAGCGCGACCGTAATCGGCACGCCCTTCTTCTTAATGAACGCCACCAACTCGGCCGCGGTCCTGCCGAGCTCATAGTCCTGGAGGTACTTGCCGTGACTGGATGAACAGAACAGAGGACAACAGAAGGGGGTCACAACCTCGTTCAGCCAAACGGAAGAAGAGGAGAAGAAGACGAAGAAAGGACACTGCCGGGCGAGAGCAGAGCTGTTAGGGTACCGGAAGAACTTCATGGTGGGATAGCCGCGCACGTCGAAGCGACGACCGAGCACTTCCTCCACGGTACAGTCGACCTTGGCCACAAGCACTCCCGGCTGGCCGCTGGAGGCGCGCTAACCGTGTCAGGATTGGTACACACCAAATACCACCGCACACGCACACGCACCACCGCACACACGACACGAGAGAGAAAGAGAGGAGTACGCAAGCTGACGGGCAGCGTCTTCCAACTCGGGCGCCAGCTTCTTGCAGTGGCCGCACCACGGCGCGTAGAACTCAATGAAGGCATAGGGGTACTTCTGCAGGGCCTCGTCGAACGAGTCCGCCGTCAGCGCCACCACCGCTTCGTTCGGCTTCTCAACCGCCGTCACCACCGCCTCTGCCTTCTTCGTAGACGCTTCAGCTTCTTTGGCGGCCACCTCCTCCTTGAGCTCTCCTTGCTGGCCCTGCACCCGCTTGAGCTCCTCCTCGGCCTCCTTGGCCTTCTTCTCGGCCTCCCTGAGGCGGCGATCCCTGAGGTCCTTCAACTGCTGAATGATGTCGACGGTGGTCTGGCGCCCAGTGAGGACAGCCTCGTCTTCGTTGTCCAAGATCTCCATGAACTCCTCGTCGTCGTAGGAGAACGAGGCGAAGAGGGCCTCCTCGGCTTCCTCCTCGGGCGTGAGCGGCACATCTTCAAGATCGAATTCGTCCATGTCCGCGTAGAAGTCAAAGAGGTCGGGCTTGGGGGCACCAAGTACTTGGTGCGCGACCAACACCAGCCCGATAGCGAGGCACGCCCATAACAGCAACACGCGGCTCCCAACCATTCTCTCGCACGATTACAGCCTCAGATCTATGCAAACAATAAAGCCAATGAGATGAATCACCCGCACTGCCAATGATTGATAATAAAAATCAAATTATAATTACAAATATTCCACGCAGTGATGGCGAAAGGTGCCCACTCACACTCACGTGTGCACTCAAACCCATTGAGGGGAGTACGTGCATACCCGCAACTGAAGTGTAAAATCTGGCGATGCCGACGTCGGCTACAACAGTTCCACTGTTGGTATGCTGAGGATTCACCCCCGTTTCCCCGTTTTCGCTCCAGGCCCAAAAAAGCCTTGTCGCGTGGTTGGAGTGAATTGAAAAAAAAAGGCCAGAGTGATATCACGGTGGTGGATCGTCGGCCGCTTACGTCCGCGGCTGCGACGCGGGAAGACTTCCTGAGGCATCCACGCCGCTGACGAGGACACATGGTGGGTAGAGGAGGAGGCTGGTCTACTGGGACCCAAAAAAAAAGGTTTAATAAATAGGGGAACAAAAGGAGATGCTGTGTACATCACATGCGTGCGGGCACGGCACGCAGAAGGTGGGGATAGGGGAGGATTGTGGGTTGGGGAGGGGGTGAGATCGACGGCCAGCTGCTCTCTAGAACTTCTGGAGTCGGTCGAGTATCTCTTCGAAGCTCGGCCGGACGTCGGGGTCCTCCGCCCAGCAATCGGCAGTCAAGCGAGCCCAGTGATGCGGCGTATCACTGGGGAGGTCTGTGTGTGCGTGCATGCGTGCGTGCGCAGAGGCTTGGCGTCAGCGTCACAGGCCTCCCACCTCCATCCCACTGCTGGCACCAACACAGCACACATGAGGGGTTCGGACCTGGTCGGAGGCCCTGGGTGCCGACTTGGAAGACCACCTGGAAGTGGGGGATGCCCTCGTGCGGTGTCATGCGCGTCACGCATTCCCACAAAACGATGCCGAAGGAATACTGCGTGTGTGTTGAGAGAGAGAGACCACCGTCGGTGTCAGGTCACACAGCGACACGAGAACGGCAGACGGCACCGGCGAGTGCGCAAGCAAAGACAGGCACGTACCACATCGCACTTTTCCGTGTATTTTTCGCCTCTGAGCACTTCAGGTGCAGTCTGGAAGGAGGTGTGGGGGCACAGTGAGTGAACACAAACTGGGCGATCAAAGGGGTGAATTGAGGGTTTTGGCTCGAGAAAGAGGGAATTGGAGCGAACCCACGACGGCGTGCCGCAGGAGGTCATGGTGTCCATTGCCGTCAGCATGCGAGAGAGTCCGAAGTCGCTCACCTTGCATCGCCAGTGCTCGCCCACCAATAAATTATGCTGCAACCCACACCCCAACAATCATTGAGTCAAGGTGGATACCACATGTGGGCCGCGTGTGTGTGTGGCAGCATGTACCGATTTGAGATCACGATGGACGATGACGGGTTGGGATTTGTGAAGGTAGGTCATCCCGCGCGCGGCATCGAGAAGGATCTGGCGCCGGAGGTCCCACGACAGGTCCACGGACTTGTCGTGCAAGAGCTGATACAACGACCTGCACAGCAAGGGGATAAAAAGAAGAAATAGAGATCAGTTGTGGTGATGAAGATAACGTGATCATAATTCGATGTGAGAGAACAGTTGACGGCGTATATGTACCCCTTCGCCATGAACTCCATCACGATCATGACCTCGGGATGAGTAAACGACGCAAAGAGCTGGATCACGTTCGGGTGCCGGAGGGTTCTGTAGAAACAAGGTCAAGGGGTCAGCGCAAGGGCCGTGAAAGGACATTTGGAAGTGGGGGGGGGAGTAGGATGGAGGCGGTACTTCATGAGCTGCGTCTCCTGGATGAAGCCCTCCAAAAATGTCTTTTGCTGCTCCTTGTCCTCGAGCTGTTCAAAATAGTAGGGCAGCTTCTTCACCGCCACCTCCGTGCCTCGCCAAATGCCCTTGAACACCTGCGTTGGCAGCACCCAGCGGAGATTAGGCCCGAGACTATGATATCAGTGGTGGAGGGGGGTTGTAGAGAGAAAACGAACCTCGCCATAACTGCCCTTGCCCACGCGCTCAGCCAGGACGATCTCGCCGTAGTCCATCTGCTTGACCAGGCCGTCCTGCGATGACTTCTTGCCCCGGGAACGCTTGCCGGAGGACTCTTTGCGGTGCTGGCCCGACGCACGCAGCTTGCCTCGGTGCGAGATTTTGAGAAGCGCCTTTCGCTCTGAGAAACGAAAACGGGGAGAGAGGTGCGAGTTGGTGCGCGTGCGGTGGTGCGCGTGCGGCGGTGCGTGAAAAGAGAACTACCTGCGCTGCCCATATCGCCACCGGCGGGAATACCAAGCAGTCGCCTGGTATCCTCTCCCACTTCATTGATGTCGATACTCGTGTAGATAGCTGCGAGAGAAAGAAAGAAGGAAATGGTGAGAGGAAATTAGCCACAGGGTTGGGAAGATCGGGAGGGAAGGCGGGAATGCGTACAGCCAGGGCGCCCGGTGTACTCATAGTCGCCGTACTCGCTCTCCGTCTCGGTGTCGACCACTGGCCCGAGGAAGTCGCAGCAGCCGGTCTTTCTTTCATCGTGGTCTGTGCAGATACAAAGGGCGAAGCGCTTCCCGCATTCAGCAAGGTCGCGCGGCGGGCAGGAAGGCGATGCGAAAGGTGTGGCGTACCTTGGATCGAGCCATAGCGCCTGCGCCGACGTATGCGCTTCACAGTCACGTACGTGATCCAGATGACGATCGACGCACAGCAAAAGAAGCTACTCGCCCCAATGAGCACTGATCAGCACCAGCACAACGTGGAATGGTACGGCGATCATTAGAATCGCTTCACAGTACCAAAGGAAGACGCTTCAACGAGGCGGTGTACCAAAGCCCCAAATGGGCATCTTGAAGGGCTTGTCATCGCCGCCTCCACCACCTCCGGTTGTGCTGGTGTTGGCTGAAGCCCGGAAACGGAGGTTTGTTATTGTAAGGGTTAGGGTCAGGTTGGTGGGCCGACTGAGCAGGAGTGCGAAGGGTCCGCGTACAAGTCGTGATGATGGTCGTGATGGGCAGGTGGGCGGGGATGGTCTCCACGAAGATGTCGATCGAGTACAAGCACAGAAGACCGGACAGCACGCGGACATTGATGGTATTCTGCAGCCCAATACAGATAGCGGTGTCAGCATTCGAACAGGCCCGATGGACAGGGGCGTGCGTGGCGTACATTGATTTCATAGTTCCACGACGTTGGCCAGATCTCGAATTCGGTGCCGACCACATTCACGCTCGTCATGCACCCATCGCACAACTTGCAGAACTCGCAATTGATGCACGCCGCATAGTCGAGCGGCTCCTGCGTGATCGCGGCAGACTGCACAGCACACAGACCACAACGCACAGCGGGCATGAGCGTTGTTTGGCTTTTTTGCTTGTTTTTTGTTCATGAGGAGGGGGCGAGTGCGCGGTCGGACGAACCTCGACAAGGATGTTGAGAATGGTGGGTGGCGCGCTGTCCTTTGACACGGGACAGCGAAATCGTCCGTGCATGGTCAGGTTGACCTGCGTGACGACGCGGGATGGATCCACCCCGACGAAGAAGTGCTTGGTGCCGTTGCCCCAGTCGCCTGGCCACACCACAACAGAGAATGCACCAAGGTGAGCTTTGACGTCTACTTCAACAACAAACAAACAACGCGCCTGATCCCGCACGTACACGTGCGCACGCGTGCATGAAAAGGAATGAGCAGCTGTGTACCTGGAGAGGCCGGCGGTGGATGGCTCTCCATGTTACAGGCGTAGTCGGGCGCGAGGAAGGTGGCGTGGGGCGCGATGCTCGAGCAGTTGGCGCAACTCACTCCACCGTTGCTGCCGCCATGCCAGTAGACGGTCGTGTTGTAGATCTTGACCAACGGATTCTCTGAAGCCATTCACACGAACGTCAGGGTCGGACTGGCCAGTTTTCTGGCAGGGATGGGGGGGGGGATAGGGCACTCACGTTTGACCCGCTCGGCTTCGAAGTTGGGCGCGGCGGCACCACCTTCGCCAGGACCCATCGATGAATCCTCCAGCTGATTTAATTCTTCGCCCGTCATCGTTGCACTCTCCATTTTGCGCCCAGCAGCCGCGCATTGTGGAATCGTGAAGACGTGGTATGTGAAGATGATGAAAATGGAGGCCAGCAACGTTGCACGATGCAGTCCACATCGCCCCCGAGACCTCGTGGATTTGCCTCCTTCCATCTCTATCTAATCCGTCGCGCCCCCAAGGGGTGATTGACCTCCGCGAATGTGGGCGACCTCTGCCCCCAGTCAACAATTCAATGGGGCTCAGTCCCGTGCGGCCAACCGATTCATTCAATCACGCCACCAGATCGTTCTCGTTACCTGAGGCCTCCCGCCATTGGTTCGTGGCCGGATTTAACCCGACACACCCAGGAAAGAGAGGAGGACGATCTCTGGTCCTTCTTGTTGCAGGAACAGGAAGAAGGTTGGTACCAACAATGTTCAAGTTGAAGCTTCCGCAAGCCCTGGGTGCATTGTGTAGTGTTGGCACTGTTGTATATATATATTTACAATTTTCGGGCCAAAGGGCGTGCAGTGGTGTACGCACCAGGTGAAGTTATCAGGTGAAGTCTCGCCGGTCGCGAAGGAGCTGCCCGGCGCTGTACACGGGCGAGGAAGGCGGCGGTGGAGAGACCGGCGTGATGAGGCTCGTGCCAAAGTTGTAGAAGTTGAGCGAGCCGATGCTCGGCGCGTCGCCATCGCCGCCGGCGCCAGAGGAGAAGCTCAGCGAGGACGGAGGAGGCGAGGGCATGGGCGACGAGAGGAGGCCCGCCAGTAGGTCGCGCAGCTCCGCTCGCTCGTTGTCCTCGGTGCGGCGCCCACCGGCATTGTGCGCGCCCTGGTGGTGCTGCTGAGCTCCTTCGGCGCCCGATAGGAACGAGGGCGAGTAGAGCCCTTGGATCTGGAAGAGCGCCGGAGGCGTCGATGGGACAAAGCCGTAGCCGTCAGGCATGTCGGGCCCCTTATTCTCGCCTGCGGCAGTGCCCTCGTGCTCGGTGCCGTCGTCGTCCGGCGCGCGCTTCCTCTTTACCACGCCAGCAGCTGCAACGGCGGCGGCGGAGAAGGCGGCGGACATCGAGAGCGATTGACGGAGCGGCGAGGCGGGCATCAGCGCCGAGGCAGAGTCCGGACCAAAGCCGTGCGGGAAGGGCAACGGGAAGCCGGGGAAGTTGCATGTGGGGAAGCCCGTCGGTAAGCCGGCAGAGTGGCGCGAGGCGGTGAACTCGTTGAGCAGCGTCTGCAGCGCGACTTTCCGCACCTCCACGAACACGTTCTCCTCGGATACGCTGTCCACCACCATCACGCCCCACTTCGGCTGCGCGTGAGAGAATGGGAAAAGCGTGAGACAGTACAGCTATGTGACGTGTGTGGGTGATCGATTGAGAGGAAAGCGGTGCCGGCGTACGTGAGCAGTTTCGTTGAAGAACATCTGGTGCCGCCCGTGCAGCTTGATCACCGTTCCGTCGCGCTTGATGGCGTAGGGCGAAAAGGTGGTGATCGAAGAGAAGCCGTTCGGGCGGGCTTCGGCCAGCGAGGCCATAATGTTGGCCCGATTGTCCTCCGACGGCATCGAGAACTTGGTGACCGGGCACGCTAGGATTTCGCTCTGAAGAAGAGAAGCGATAAGCGAGAGAGGGAGGGAGTCAGGCCTGGGCCACGATGATATCTGCCATCTCTCCTCCGTCTCACGCGCCAGTCGGTTGAGAATGGCGGAGACCTACCAACGGATAACGCAGGAGTTCGCAGAAGGCGTCGTTGACGTAGATGTAAATCGGAGGCAAGAATTTGTGTACGAGAGCTTCGGGAGGGCTCACGAACAGCACTATCGCGATGGGCTTGCTGAGGGAAGTGTGAGCCAAGTCCAACCACACCAGGTGTGGATGAGAAAGAGAAGCTGAACGAAACAAGACGAACGCGTACGTGAACTCGTCTATGACGAACGGCGCGTCGGGAGAGTAGAGGCCCTCGTAGCTCTTCAGCAGCGGGAAGTAGTCGAGAATTTCGGCCCGCGTGCGAGGCATGCTGCGGGGCAGCGGGAAAGGGATGGCCGGAATGTGCGGGTGGGCAGTGAGCTTGAGCAGCGAAGCTTGTTCGGGCGACGACACCGACGACGGCGGGGAGGTGCCGCCACCATCCGACGGCGACTGCGAGGCGCGAGCCGCGACGAGAGGAATGAGCAGCTCGACGCGTTCCTTGAGCTGCCTGTGGTGGTCTTCGAACATCTTCTGTCGCTTGTTGACCGCCTTGAGCTCCTTTTGCACGCCCTTAAGGCTGTCCTTAAGATCCCGCACCTGCCCCACGAGGATGCCCAGGAGGCTCTCGATGTCGGCACCGGTGCCGCCTTTGGGCTGCTCGTGCGACGCGGGCGAAGAGTTCGACGGAGACGAGGAAGAGCCCTCGGCCGCCGCCAACAACGACGGATTCTCCGTCCGCTTTTGCTTCTTCGTAGTCTCACTTCGGCCGTCGGCGCGGCTGCTGGTGGTCGGCTCCAGGCCTGGTGGTGCTGACGAAGAAAGAGACGGCGGCTGATGGCTGGGCTTGGGCTGTACCGGAAACGGAGGGAACGGAGGGTCGGCCAGCCCTGCATAGCCCATAGTTTGCAACGCGTGCGTCAGAATAGGGGACACGAGGAGGAGGAAGAAGAAGGGAGGCGTGCCTTGGGGGAAGGGGGACGGGAAGGGCGGAGGGGACTGGGGTCGCCCGACTCCGCTCAGAGGGAAGGGAGGGAAGGGGAAGGGGAAAGATTGCGGCGACGGCGGGAAGGTGCTGTTGGCACCACCGAGCACCGGTGCGGGAAAGGAGCCCACGGGGTGCGGGAAAGAAAAAGCGCTCGTTGCGCGCGGTTGCTGCGGGTGTTGAGCGTTGGAAGGAGGCGCTTGTGATGAAGAGGAGGATGATGAAGAAGAGGAAGAAGCGGGAGCGGGAGCAAACCCGGCGGGGTATGGCATGCCGGGTTGAGGATAGGGAGGACAGTGCTGAGGCACCGGTGGTGCCTGAGCCTGTGGTGGGTATTGGAACAGGTGGTGGGGCAGTTGCTGAGGATGATGCGAGTGTGGCTGCTGTGCCTGCGGCTGCGGCTGTGGGTGAAAGGCGCCGTGGCCGGCGGTGGTCTCTATCTCGCCCTCCTCGTGGGTTCTGTTCTTGCGGGGACGGCCACGCCTGCGCCGCTCGGGGTCCACGCACTGCGCTGCCTTCCCCGAGCTCGTGCACCGCTTACATGGCCGGCTCCTGGCGCAAGGCAAAGAAAGAGGGGTGAGATAAGGGGGTGAGATAGAGGCCAAAGGATCAAGGTAGACGCGAACATGGGTGCAGAATTAATCAACCAACAAATGCGAAGGAGAGGGTACGAGTCGCAGGCCAGGTGGCTGAGTCGGCAAGGCAAGCACGCCCGATCCACGGGCTGCTTCGTGGACGCACCTACCTCTGCGAGCCCTTCTCTCTTCTCCGCGATGTTCATGCCATCTGTGTCTTTTTCCTGTCGCCTCCCTGCGGACGATGAAGTCCAGTTGTCGTTGCCCTCTCTGTCTCTTGCATGCTGCATCGATGTATCCCTGGTTGGAGATGATTTGGCGGAGACTGTTGTTGTCGCGGGGCAGAAGCAAACTAACCGAAGCAATTGCCCGAAGCCCGAGGTCACACTACCAAGAGGCTCGCCAAGCCTGCCTTTGTGGTCTGCAACAACAGCTCAGTCCCCACAACCCCAGGCATCGACTTCCCTTCCTGCTCCAAGTAAGAGTAGCGGCCTGCCGCGGCACTCGAGGGAGAAGGCACTCAAGGGTAATGCGGCTCGCTTTGCTGCCAGCGACCAGCCTGCAGCAAAGGTGCACGGCGGTGGTCCTCCTTGGCAATTTGGGGCGAGTCGCGTCACGAGCGACGTGACGTCACGCCGAAGCCAAAAGTGGTGGCCGAAACAGGGCCTTTCTTTGTTCTTCACTGCCGCTCTTCCGTACCGCACACAAGGCACACCACTCCCCACCACTCACTTCGAGTTATGCTGCGGTGTATGTTCGTCGTCGAGCTCGCGTTAGATGATCACCATTTTCTTTTAGCTGGGGAACTTCATTTCGCCATTTCTTACCGTTCAACGCATCGCATCTTCCCTTGCTTCGGCGAGCGTAACATGGCGCACACTGACATCCCGTTTCAACTACACTATGATGGTCGACGGCATCCACCGCTACTCGCACGCACTTGACCGCATCAGATGAACGCCAAGTTCCTGTTCGCGGCTTTCTGCCTTCTGGGCTTCGTCGCCTCGATGCAGGCGTCCAATGTCGCCGACCTCACCGACGATTCCTTCGCCGAGTTCATCGCCAACAATGAGTTTGTCCTCGCCGAGTTCTACGCCCCCTGGTGCGGCCACTGCAAGCAGCTTGCCCCCGAGTACGCTCTCCCCTGCCTCTCGAGCGCTTTGGCTCCTGCGTTGAGTCGAATTTTCGATTGATGATTTCGATGTCGACTCAATGATCGGCTCGGTGTGCGTAGGTATGAGAAGGCTGCCGATCAGCTCCTCGAAGCCGGAAGCCCGGTCAAGCTCGCCAAGGTCGATTGTACCGTCCAGCAGCAGATCGCCCAGCAGTTTGAGATTCAGGGTTACCCCACCCTCAAGTGGTTCAGGAACGGCAAGGCCACCGAGTACCAGGGTCCTCGTGACGCCTCTGGTATGAGTGCCTCTCCACCTTTAGCGGCATTGCGACCACATATGCCTCAGTTGAACTCACCCTACGATGCACCACGCTGTGCAGGCATCGTCGCTTGGGTGAACAAGAAGAGCGGACCCCCCACTCACACCCTCACCGAGAAGGCTCAGCTCGACGCTCACATTGCCGCTGGCACCGTCGTCGTCGGTTTCTTCGAGAAGGACTCTGACGGTACCTTGGCGCACTCTCCTGTTCAGTAGGCACTCTTACGAAAGGCTAACATGTCCCCCACTACCGCCATAGCGCACAAGGCCTTCATCGCCGCTGCCCAGAGCCCCCAGGCTGATACCTTTACGTTCGTCGATGTCGTCTCCGAAGACCTCATCAAGGAGTACGCCCGTCCTCCACTGAACAGCCCTTACATCCACGAGCACTTACCTTGTATTCGGAAACGCAGGGCTGGTGAGAAGGTCGGTACCGTGAAGCTCTACAGGAGCTTCGACGAGCCTCTTGCCCTCGAGGGTGAGGTCACCGAGCAGGCCGTCGTCTCCCTCGTCACCGGCCACGGATTCCCCTACTTCGTACGTCCACCTGTTCCTCTTTCTCCGCACTTGCCTTGGATCTAACGGGTGAGCGCATGGCACATGTGGTCGACAGGAGCCGGCCCCCGTCGCGTGGGCTCGCCTCATTGGCCGCGGCCTCGAGTATATCCTCCTGATCGTCGCTGATGTCACCGAGGAGGACGTGTGGAACCCCATCAACACTTTTGCCACCAAGCTGGCCAAGCAGTACGCCGACAAGGTTGGCTTCGTCTACCTTACGTACGCCATCCCACCCCCGCGTGTTTTCCGTTCGTTCTGTTCGTGTTGTGGTCTCGCAACCAAGTGGTTCAATGATGAGAAACTTAGCTTCCGACTGTCAGTGAGGAACACCAAATCGAGCTTTTTAAATCTGATCTACCGCTGCCAACTACCGCGCAATCCCTTATTATCCGTGCGTTTGGCTTTGAGCGTTGCTGACTTGTTTTTTGCTCTTCCAGCAAGGAGTTCTTCCCCCGCGTCACCCAGTTCGGTCTGAGCGGCAAGCACTTCCCCGCTGCCCGTACGAACCCCTCGCCACCACCGGGTTTTTTTAACAATCTGGCACATAAATCGGCCGACTTTGCTCACTCTCTTGTTGCAGTGGTCATGGCTCCTCACCGCGAGAAGACGTTCCTCCTCGACGAGCAGACCCCCATCACTGAGGAGGCTCTCAAGAACTTCGTCGATGGCGTGCTCGATGGCACCATCGCCCCTAGCTTCAAGGTGTTTAATCCCTCCACGTTGCAGATGCTTGATTGTTGGGATCGCTCCGCCGCCTGCTTAGCCCCTACTTACTGTGTCCTGTTCGCATCGGCTTAGTCGGACGAGGCCCCCGCGTCCAACGATGGTCCCGTCACCATCCTCGTAGGCAACACCTTCGAGGAGTTGGTCATCAACAACGACAAGGACGTCCTGGTCGAGTTCTATGCCCCCTGTACGCATCTCCCACACATTATTTGGCCCTGGTGTGGCTCGTAACCTATCTGACCCTGTTGCGTCTTTCAAGGGTGCGGCCACTGCAAGAGCCTCGAGCCGATCTACGAGGAGCTTGGTGAGCGTTTCGAGGACAATGACAAGATCGTCATCGCCAAGATGGACTCCACCACCAACGACAACGACCACGTTGCCATCAAGGGATTCCCCACGATCGTCTTCTTCCCCGCCGGCAGCAAGGTTAGCCCTTCTCCCCTCTACCGCTCCCCTTTGTCTGGGCCACCTCGACCTTGGATTGGGAGAATCAATTCTGATGTCGCCACAACAGGACAAGCCCGTCACCTACGAGGGTCCCAGGACCGTTGAGGGCTTCGTCTCCTTCCTGAACCAGCATGCCACGTACGCTTACTTATCGCTTCCCTTGTTCAAGCATCACCACCTCACCGCTCACTGCCAATGTTTTTTTTTACCACTACAGCAACCTGCAGGGTTCGCCCCTCGCCGTCGAGGATCCTGAGCACGATGAGCTGTAAGTTCTCACTCTCCTCCTTCTTCTCCACACTACTTGCCCTCTCCATCGCAACAGTCGCAACGAGCAAGGCCACACATCTCGGCGTTTGCCACGCCTGTGCTCAGGAAAATAAACTGCCCCTGTACCCCACCCGCCACCACTTTGCCTACCTGCGTGCGCACGGCAAGATGGAACAACACCAGAGTACTGGATGGAAGATTACCACCATCTACGCGTCGGCAGATGGCGAAAGCCACTTCGGAGAGAAGTCGATCGTGCGCCCTTGTCCCTCTCGCCACAATCTGATAGGCAGCATTTCCAGCAATGTGTATTGAATGCTAAACAATTACAATCTAATCTAATCTTTACACATCAGAACGTGGAATCAACGGCCGAGATTGGCAGCTTGTCCGAATTGCTGAAGGTGAAGGGTGCCCGATTTCGCACCACACCAGCTACCTATAACTACGATTGGCACACCGCGCCCTGCAGGCAGGTACGTACCTGGGCCTGTGCTCGTGAACATCGGCTTATTCCACAGATCCTGAGCAAGCATTTTCTTCTGTGCGTAGTTGATCGTGAATTTGAATGCAAGCGTCGACGTTGAAGTGAGCGACGGTGAACGGAAGCGCCTGGGTGCGGGTGAAGTGTTTCTCGTAGAGGATACGTGGGGCAAGGGCCACAAATCGCGAGCAGTCGATGAGCAGCTGCGCTTCTCTCTCTTCCTCCCGCTCGAGGTACCCTTTGCGTGCCCGTTGCACAACGTTTCCGTGGTGTTCAACGCCTCTCCCTTTGCCCCGCCATCACTCAACGCGCCGCCCACACAGGACGGCGAGCTGGCCTAAGCCGCGTCCCCTTCACCTTCGACTCCATCAATCCATCAAGTGGACAAGACCTGGACGTGCACGCGTTTTGGGCAGTAACGTGACCGCCGGTGATCCTCTCTCCGTGTTTCTTGGACTCCTTTTTAGGGCCAGAAAATTGACGGGTTGAAAGTGGAAACAGAATAAGGCCCCAACAGGGACTGTCGTGATACTTCCATTCTTCAAATTTCGTGTAACTGCCCAATGCGATGAGTGCCAACACCGAAAAATTGAAAACACGAGCTCGAAAAATGCTGCGGGACGAACTCGTGCGCATGAGAAATTTGCGCGGGAAGGTCGCCAGCAGGAAAGAGAACGCAACCAAAATGGCGTGGGAGCTGGTGTGTGGCCAACCAATCCAGACCAAATTGGATCGAAGAAACGTAAGCAAGCAGATGAAGCGTCCGCGGGTGAGCCCATCGATGGATAGGCGACCCCATCCATCCAACTCGCCTTCATCCCCTAATTTTGCATCATCTCTGCTCTATTCCTCGCCCCCCTCAACACCCACCTCCTCGATCACTCCGCCGACTTCTTCTGCGGATGCTTCGGGGTCAGACTCGAGTCCGACTCAGCCGCAGTGCCCCATTTGCTTCAATTACTACTCTCGAGACGCTCTTCCATCGCACGTTGGCGAACATTTCGTCGATTCGCCCTCGCAACCTCAGCGAAAGAAACACAAGACATCGGAGAAGTCGACCATGCGAAATGATAGACGCATCAATAGCCCCGGCACCAACAAGGCGGCCCAGGGCGGAGATGGCAGCTTTATTGGATGGAGCTCGCCATCTAAACCCATGAAGTGCCCACTGCCCGATTGCACCTGCGTCATTCGACCGGACGAATGGGAAGAGCATCTGCAGCTGCATGAAATCGAAAGCGCCCTGGTACGTCTGATCCTCCTTTTTTTATTCCATCTTCTCGATCCACATTTTCTGTGCTGTTTCGAGTTCGCTTTCTCACTTGGTCTCCAATCACATCGATTGCGGCGCAACCTTACGCAGCGGCAGGGCGAGAAGGAACGACACGACAAGCGCGAGGCGAACGACTTTGACCTCTTGCAGCGATACAACGGTGGGCTCCTCGAAGAGGCCGAGATGTACTCGCCCGTGGATTCGCCCTCTCTTTCCGCCCCCTCGCCGCAGTCATCTTCGGTGCAAAAAGGGGCCTACGTGAAGCAGTACATACGCAGTCTCGAACGGTACCACTTGTGTCCCTCTTTTAGCACTTTCTCGTCATCTCAGTTGGCTCACCGTCTTGCTCTCTCTCTTTCTTTCTCTTCTCATCGCGCTCCAGAGACTGTGGGGCGCACCGTCTGTCGCTCGTGGAAGCCTTCAAGAAGAAGGACAAGCTCATGCAGCTCATGCAGGGACCCGACACAGAGACGTTGACCCCTGGTACCGTTTCTCGACAACACGTTGCACTTGCATTCCGCCTCGATCAGCAGTGAACGCAACCGGCCTCGGCCAGATTCTCACCCTTTTGTGCCTTGCTCTCTCCATGCATCGATGCAGACGTCATACCCGCCTTGAAGGCCTGCTACCAAGGTCGGGGCATGTATGGAATCGACAAGGTCATGATCTGCTCTGCTGCATCCCACTACGCCTACGGCCGGGGGGACGACGGCTGGGGCTGCGGCTACCGTACGCACCTCTCTCGCTCAGTGCTGGCCCGAGACATTCCCCAACACCCCAGCAGCACCCGAGTTCTCATTTTTGCTCTTCATCCGTGTGTCACGACTGCACGTACAGGCAACATCCAAATGATGTGTTCCGGCCTCATGAGCAACGAAGTCTACAAGGCCGTGCTGTTCGAGGGGAAGGGACACATACCAAGCATACCGGTCATCCAGGCCTTCATCGAGCAGGCCTGGGCCAGGGGCTACGACGAAGAGGGCGCCAAGCAGCTCGGCTTTTCGCTTTCGGGCGGAAAGAAATGGATTGGTACTTGGCCCACCTTTCTTTGGATTCAGCCGACAGACCCCCTGACAGCCCAACTCGCTGAACTGTGACACTCACCACCTTTCACCCACTCACGTACTCTCTGTGATGCAGGATCCATGGAGTGTGCGGCGCTTCTGCGATCGTTCGGGATCGATTGCACGGTCGTCGACTTCTTCCGAGCCACCGGTCCCGATGGCACTCACCCAGAACTGCTCAACTGGGTCTGGAACTACTTCTCCGCCTACTACTCTTCTCCATCGTCGCCTCCTTGTCCCGACAAGTCCAACCACACCAACACAACACTCGACTCATTCTTCCTACAGCCGTCCTCTTCCTCTTCCTCTTCTTCCTCATCCAGCAGCGCGCCTCCCTCTCTCTACTCCACATCTACGATTCCCTCGGGAGCGCAAGCGCGGCCCGAACGAAACACCCGATTACTCTCCGACGTGGCCAAGAATCTGGAGTCGTCACAACGCACCCACATGGGCCGCCGACCCTCGGGCGGGTCGTCCTCGTCCTCCCCGTCTCTCTACTCCTCCACGTTCGTCCCGCCGATCTTCCTCCAGCACGAGGGTCACTCGCGAACCATCGTGGGAATCGAAAAGCGCAAAAACGGCACCCTGCACCTACTCATTCTTGGTACCCC
>CDFN01049244.1:0-10060 GCA_000826445.1 Acanthamoeba quina | reverse complement strand
ACGGCGCTCAGGTCGGCCGCCTTCTTGCCGGCCTTCTCGAGCACGGCGCCGATGGCCCGGCCGATCTTGTCCGTCACCTCCTTGGAGATCTCCTCGAACTTGGCCCGGGAGATCTTGCTGCGGAAGTCGACATCGGCCAGGTTCTCGACCTCGCAGAAGGTCTCGTCGATGGTGCTGAGGACCTGCTTCGTCTTCTCGCACGAGCGGACGAGGCGGGTGACGAGCCTCTTGTTCCTGAGGACATCCACGTCCAGCTTTTTCTGTCGTGTGTTGTCGGTGTTGGTGATGCGGCCCGAAGAGGGTCAGCCGGTGTCCACCAACAGCAACTGGTTGGTGGTGGCGCGGCGGCGGTGGCAATGATTGTCAAGTGGCCGAGAGGTACCTGGATCTCCTCGGCAAAGTGGCGTGCCAGGCTGTAGTCAAACTCGCGCGCACCGGCCGACGCGTCGCAGAGCGAAGCCAACACCTGTTAATTGGAAGTATTAACGAGTGGATTGAGACTGAGGGACTCCGAATACGTCGAACAGTTGGCTTCCGACACCCGCAGGGAGAACGTACGGTGAGCTTGCTGCGGCCGTAGCTGGCAACGAGAACGTTGAGGTAAGAGTGGCCCATGTCGACGAACAGCACCGTGTCGCCGGCGTCCTCCTGGGTCTTCTCCTCCTCTGCGGCAGCGGCCGCAGTGTTGTCCTTGGCACCGGTCGCCCTGCGCGCCTTCAAAATGGCCTCCCTGCGGGCATCGCGCCGCTTCAGGCCGTAGCACAGAGCGACTAGCAGAGAGAAAAGGAGAAATAAGCCAACGAGGCCCTTGATCTGGGACACACACACACGACACACGAAATACAATAGCGTGGCGGCAGGTTGGCATACCTGCGGTCGCCTCGTCGATGACCTGCAGGACGGGAAGACCAGCAATGGTGGCAGCGTCGGCGATGGCCCGTCTCTGCTGCGCGTTAAAGCTCGATGGCACCTGCAGAATATCAGTCACGTCAAAGCGTGAGTTCACGGTGGTGGCTGAGAGCTAACTCTCGCTGCGAGAGCGTTGAGTTGTGAATGTGAAGAAGAAGAACGCACTGCCACGACGCAGCCCTTGGTGATCTCAGTCGCGTTGGCGGCAAAGTTGGACTCGATGTAGGAGCGGAAGGTCTTGATCATCATCGACGCCACCTCTTCGGGGCTGAACGTGGCCTCCTCGTCTTGGAAGGGCACCTGTGTGCACAACCCCGAAGGTAAGTCACTACGAGCAGCGTTGCGCGCGTACGTGCGTGAAGAGAGCACACCTTGAAGAACACTTTGCCGTCCTTCTCTTCAACTTCGAAGGGCAGCATGTTCAGCTCCTTCTGGGCCTCCTCCAGCGACTGCCCCAGAAAGCGCTTCACCGAGTGCAGAGCGGCATTGGGTGCGCGTGCCATCTGTACCACGTGTGCGTCAGCGTAATGGCGACGACACGTTCAGAGCTCCACTCGGCCAAAAGCGGCAACGAACTGGCAACGTACCGCACCCGCAGCCTCCTCACCGATGAGCCTTCTACGCTCACGGAACGAAACCACATTCCTGCACCCATTCAAAGCCAAAAAAAAGAAGAGGAAGAAGAAGTGAGATTAAGATTAAGAATAAATCGGGCCTGGTAGGTAAGATGGGGGAGAAGGGACTTCGTACGGAGTGACTTGGTTGGCAAGGTTGTTCTGGACGATGGCAGGGAACATCTCAGCGCTCCTCGTCACGGCGAGCACGCACTTCTGGGTGCCGTAGTCCAGACCCAGCACGAGCACCTCCTGCTTGGGCTCCTCCTGCGCCGGCGCCTGCTCTCCCTCCTTTGCCACCTCGCCCTCCCCACTCGGCGAGGGCGTGGTGGGCTCCGCCACCATCGGAGAATCAGGGGCGGCAGTGGTCGGCTCCGTCTCCATGGGCTGCTGGGCTTGCTCCTGTTCCGACATGATCTCTCTCTTCCTCTACTAGGGTAGGTTGTCTTTCCTGTGTGTTGAGGATCTGGGTCGGATCGAGAGCAGGCAGGAGATGAACGTTCCCCCCCGCAAGCCATTCTCACACTCCGCAATTATTCGTGAAATTCCAAAGTCGCGTCATGTAAAATTAAATCACGACTTCAGGAGCTAAAAAACAAAGGCAGGGCGAAGGCGCATGCGGAGCAGATCACGCGGCTTCGACAGGAGTCTCGTTCTCGAGCCAGACCACTTGGGTAGGCCTCTGCCCACCTGGCGGGTACAGCGTCCCGGTTGCTCGCCAGCGTCCGTCTCCATTGTCCTGCAGAGCAGGAATCGCATGCAAAGGGATCAGGGGCAATGGGCCATGGGCCATGGGCCATGGGCCATGGGCCATGGCAGACAGAGCGAACAGGAACAACCAAAGCCAGTGCAGTACCTCAAACTCGCCAACGAATATGATGTTGGGTCCACGCTGCAGGATGCCCGAACCGAAGTAGCGATCTGCTCAGAAGAGAGGGGGAAGCAGAGCGTAAGCCTTATTGCGAGGGTGCGGTGTAGTACGAAGAGGGTGATGACGACGTTACCGTTCTTGTAGTGGCCCTTGTAGATAAGCCCGTCCTCTGAGCCCTCCAGCCAACACACGCCCTGCCCTTCTCGCTTGCCTTGTGTATCATTTCAAAATGGTACACGCGGATAAGCGTGAGTGGGCGCTCACGGCGTCGGCGAGCTAAAAAGGGGCAGCCGTACCCGCAACCCAATCGCCTCTGTAGACCGACCCATCATTGGCACGGAGCAGACCCTTGCCGTGGAATTTACCTGATCACGTTATCACGACAAGTTTAACGTCTGTTCACGCACGTTTGAGATCTGAAGCGAGCGTTTTGCGTACCATGCTTGAAGTGGCCATCGTAGATCACTGAGCGCTCGTCCGCCAAGACACCTATGGCAGATGACGATTAGCGAGCCCACTTGCTGCACAGCATCAAAGCGAACTGTGAATCGTTGGTACCATAGCCATCGAATTGTCCATTCTTAAATTCTCCCATGTATACGACCGAACGATTTCCCTGTTTGGCAAACGTGACCTTGCCTTTGCCGTGCATCTTGCCGCCCTGTCAATACATCGGTTAATGGAATGCAGCGCGGAGGCGGAGCTCTTTTCACGTCCGTACCCTGAACTGACCCTCGTAAATGTGCCCGCCGGGGAGAATCGTGCTGCCATAGTTGTCCCACTTCTCAAGAGCATCCATCTGCGGTGTCCCGGAGAAGTGGGTCAGGGGATCATACAACGGTAAAGGTTGGCTCTGTCATCAGCAAGGGGCGTGGTGGGCAAGTACCGCGCGCAGGCCATAAAAATAAGCAGCGCCAACTACGGCTCCACCAAGGTGCGCCGCGTGATCCAGCGCTTTCCACCCTCGCAACGCGCCCATCACGTCGAAGGCCTAGCGTCTAGCGATCAGCAGAGGCGCGAATCGGAAAGACCGCGCACGGCAAATGAATGGCCTCGTACCGCAATTGCGAACGCCACGTTGATTGCCTTGAAAGGCACAAATGGCAGGAAGATGAGAGCTAGCTCGCTGTCAGGGAATGCGGACACGAACACCCATAGCACGGCCATGAGCGCTCCACTGGCGCCCTGTCATAACGGGAGAGAATATGAGCATGCAAGCGCCAATGTTATCAGTTCTGAGAAAAGAGGCGCGTACCAGGCTGGGAAGGGAGGTGCCTCTTCGGCGTTGCCAGGCCACACTAGCCAACGACGCGACGACAGCGCCATTGAGATAGACAAGGGCGAACTTCTCCTTGCCCAGGATTTCGACCACATCGGGAGCTGGAGGAGGTGAGGCGGCGAATAAATGGGTAAGCTTTGCTGACATTCAACGCTCGAAGAATCATTGCGGGCTCACCGATGGTCCACAGCGCGGTCATGTTAAAGAAGAAATGCATCAGGCCCGAGTGCGAAAAGGCTGCACGGGGCACAGGAGCAAGTGGAGCTCTGTTAGAACGTGACAACGAGATGAAAGCAGCCGTATAATGCTTGCTATCAGCGTACCTGAAGTGAGCACCGTGTGATAGCGTCGCGCCATCATGTTGGTGGGCGAACATGTGAAGTGTTTCATCATGAAGAGTTGCACTCTGCAAGGTTAAACACAAGTGTTATAGAATGGCCGCGGCTCTCAACTCAATAAGGCAGGGGGAAAGTATGGGCACCTTGGCGAGGGAATACGCCAGGCAAGGAACACCATGGTGTTAAGCGCGATCAAGGGCACCAGGGTCTTCTGCGCGTCGGAGAGCTTCAAGTTGGCCCAATGTCGCTTCAGCCGATCCAATCCCCACACTTCACCCCAGAAAAATAACGTGAGCACAACAAAGACGGGTCACACAACAACACCAGCAACTGACCTTCATCGTCTTCGATCCGGCTTGGTATATCGCCTGGCGCCAGCTCCTTGTGGGAATGCTTCGGACGGCCGTCTTCGTCGTCTGCACCTCACATGTGAGGGCAATTGCCCGAGCGAACTGAATGAATATGAAGAAGTACTGCTTACCTCGGCGTGTGAGCAGCGCTGCGCATGTGAGCCCCGTGGCGAGGGCTGTGCCCTTGCCGCCAATCCCAGACCACCTGGCACGCCAGCCAGCCTGTGCAGCACGTTGCAATCAATAAGCGTTGTTTCATGTACAAGGAACAAACAAATTGCCAAATCACACACCTTGCCAAGAGGCGGAACTGTTTTCGTGGTATGCGTGAACCCCCGCTTGAAGATGCTCAGCGTGGATGCGGAATTCGTGATCGGGAAGGCAGGATACAGTGGGGAGGTGAGGCGATTTGCGCCCGCAAGGGAGCGAGCAGAGATTGAGTCACCTCGTGTGCACCAGCGGACCGGCGCACAGCCCGTAGAGTGCCTCACAAATCTCTTCATCCTGATCTCTTCAAGAATGAAGACACACCGCCTCGTTGGGTTGTTTCCTATTTTCTTCGAATCAATGGCTCATTCGTAACATGGTTGCTGACGTCAGCGGCATGGTCGTTGCCGCCTGGACCTCTGGTTTCGCGCCTTTTTTGAACACCGACCAACGGATCACGGATCATGCACTCTTGTAGATCGATTGGCAGGTTCAGCGTCGAACCCTTTTTATCATGGCAACGCGCACCTACTCCAGGCTAAGCCGACGCACATCGAGCGGACGCATTTCCCTCTCCTCCACTTCACTACTCGATTGCGATAATGGCGAGGGCAACACTTCCCTCCTCTGCGTCCCATCTTCTTGTGAGGAGGAGCAGATGAGCCTCAGCAGCACCTCCTCACAGGAACTCTTCTCCGACATCCCGGAACCGATTGCCGGCAAGTCGTGGCGAAAGAGCTGCCTTAGCGATTTGCGGGGGAAGGAGAACATGGAGAATGGTGTGCCGGAAGCATCATCGACGAAGAGGCGACGGAGTGCTCCGTCGCGAGCCGGGCTGCTGGCCCCGAAGAAGCGAAAATCCTCTTCTGCCATCAAGTTGCAGAAACGTGCCTCCGAGGACCACTTTCATCTTGAAAACTCGGGCGAGCAGGCCACCATCATGGTTCGTTGCCCAATCGACTTGCCTTAGGAGGCTCACTTGGAGTCGCCACTTACGCGTTGCCTGCATACAGGATGAGCTGGAGTATGAGCTGGAGGGCGCCCGTGAAACGAGCTCGATATCGGTTCGTCGCGGGAGCACCTACAATCTGGCCAAGCTTTGCGCCCATCCGGACGAGGCCAAGCAGCTCCGGTCTCGCGGTCTGTGCAACCGCGTTCTTCAACTGCTCGACAGCCAGCCTGAAGATGAGGTGGTGGCGATGAACGTGAGCTTGATGGCTTACTTTCTGCTGCGGGACGCTCGCAACGCCGAGCTCATAACAGGTGCGCCGTTTTCTTTTCACGCGATTCGCGTGCTGCGCTTGTACTCACCTGGCACTTCAGGAGACCATCTCAAGACACTCCTTTCGATTGCCGTCGCTCAGCCACAGCAGGCATCCCCCAAGAAGCAGTCAACCAAACGGCCAGTGAAGAGGCTCAGCTTGAGCAACACGAGCGAAATGGAGGTACTGGACCATGCCTTGCACTTGCCTGGCGCCATTGCACTGAACTGACAAAGCCACGCGTGTCCTTGTGCAGATGAAGCGATCGCGAGAGTTGATTGAGGTTGAGGCCACGATCAACGAGTGGCCGGAGGCCGAAGTCCACCCTTTCCGGGTGGCGATCCAGACGATGCGACGACTTGTCGAAGTGGACAGAGGTGCCCTTAAGCGCGCTTTAGAAGAGGACGACGAGCCGGACCTAATTCTGGCCAAGCTGCTCGCGCTCACTGAGAAGTATATCGCGCGGGTCTCCACATCCGCGTCCGATGCCTACACATGCCTCAAGCTCTTGGAGGCCACCACCGATGACCCGGCCTACCAACGTGCCTTCGTGCCAATCATCCCGTCCCTTCTCTTGGCGGTGCCTCTCTGCATGACGGACGAACCTCTGGCCGGCCAATGCCTGGTCGCCATCCTCCGAGTACTCATTAACTTGTACCTCTTACTCCCTTCTGCCTTCCCCGATCATGTCTTGCCTGGCGATGCTGACAGCCTTCCCGCCTTCACCAGAACCAACGAGAACGATGATGCGTGCGGTCACATGGCAAGCAGTGGAGGCGTGGCCAGTGTGGCCTGCCTTGTGGAACAGGCGTGGAGTGCGGAGGCCACCGCTTTCGGCCAACAGAAGTGGAACCTGCTCACCCTCGGTTTGAGCCTTCTGGTGAACCTCATCGAACACAACACCGGCAACAGGTACAACCCATAGCTCTCTTCCTTTTCCCCTCTCAGCCTCGCATGTATGGCTCACACATGCGTGTCACCACGGATATCAAGGGATACCCTTGGCTCCCTGCGGACAGACCGACGCGACTTCGTGGAGTTCGTGACGTCCGTGGCGAGCCACTGGTGGAGCACTGACCGAGAAGCCGACCAGGTCGTCATTGCAGGGTAACCACACCTCCAATCACACATACACACACACACTACACACAGCGTCGGTTGGTTGCTCACGCAGTCTGCGTGTCAAGGTATGCGGTGCTGCTCATGGGCTATCTGGCCAAGGACAGTGAAGACAATCGGAAGAAGATCAGGACCAACCTCGCCTCCCTCACGCCGGCGCGGTCGTTGGCCGAACTCTCCTCTGCCCTCCGACACTTTCTGGCCCTCCACGAACACCACCGGCTCCTCTCGCCCGCCGCCATCTCCTCAGCCTCCCAAGCGGCTCGAGCTCTCCTGTGCTAGCGCGGCCGCTCTCATGTACATAAACATCATCTTCCCCCAACCCAGGCCGCACGACGGCACGCGCACGGCTCCTTTCTTGGCTTTTGCGCGAGAAGCTGAAAAGAAGTCGTCACGCCTGCGTCATCGTTCTTTTCCTCTTTTTCGCTTTTTATTTTCCTGCAAGGCGAGGTGTCGGAGTCGCCAAACTTCATGATGACGACGCCGCAACAGCACGAGACGGATTATGCGGCACGGCGCACTGAACGTGCCCACCGCAGTCTGCAGCGCCTCTACATCGTACGCCCTTCCCGTGGTCCCTTGTCGGACCGGAAAAAAAATAACTTCGGGGGGGGGAGGAATGACAGCATTGTGGCCATGTGGTGGGTGAGCGCACCATTTCGGAGCTGGCGCTGGTGCCAGCTGCAGCGTCGTCAATCACCCGCATCGCCAACTACCAGTGGCGCAACTGGTATATAATTGCCTGGCATTCCCCTTTTCCGTTCCGTTCGGCCTCTGGCCAGCGGCTTGCTTGACCGTGGCTCACGCAAGGCCTACACACAGGGCCGGCATCCACACCGCCACACCCAAGTACCTGTACAAGCCCACCAGCGCCAGGGAAATAATCGAAGTGCTGGCCACGTGCGTCACCGCTCCCTCAGTGATGGCTGTTCTGCACGTTTCCTCACCACCCTGCCTCTATGCCTGAACCACAGCGCGCGGGCCGCTAAAGAGCACGTCAAGGTGGTGGGTTACAGCAACTCGCCCGGAGGTACTTTTCTCCGATTGCTCGCGTTACGTGTGAGCCTCGATGGACCCACGCACAGCGTGGCGGTGGTCACTGACGCAGTGCTGTACAATGCCTCTCTCGCCAGACATTGCAGTGACCGACGGGTACATGATCTCGCTGGAGAACTACCGGCGAGTGCTCAGCATCGACCGAAAGACTGGTCTCGTAAAGGTGTGTGCTCTGCGCTTCATCTGCTCTCTCGGTGAGGCGCGGTCTGACTAGAAGAGGTGGCGCGACCAGGTGGAGGGAGGCATCAAGCTGCAGGACCTGATCGACGATGCGGCCAGGCACGGGCTCGCCATGTCCAACCTGGGCTCGATCACTTGGCAATCCATCGCGGGCGCGCTGTCCACCGGTACCCACGGCACCGGCATCAAGCTGGGAATTCTGGCCACCTTTGTGCGCGAGCTTGAGCTGATCAACGCTCAGGGTCAAGTCCTCCGCTGCTCTGCGGTGCGTTGTTGCTGCTCGACGCTCCCCCTGCGCCCCGTCAGCACCGCCTCACTGTTTATCCCCGCAGACCGAGCGGCCCGAGCTCTTCAACGCCGCTCGCTGTGGTCTCGGCGCTCTGGGGGTCATCTCCACAGGTGCGCTCATTGTTATTACGGTGGTGGGTGGTGGTTGCGTGCTGTACCTCAACTTACGCGATCCACGTACGACAGTCACCATTCAGCTGGAGCCTGCCTACCAGCTCCACGCCGTGGAGGTGCCCATGACCCTCGAGGCCGTGCTCTCCTCGCTCAACACCATCATCCACTCAGCGGGTATCTCCACTCTATTTCTCTTTGTGAGTTGAGTGCCCTCGAGCTGACGTGTGCGCCCATCGTCGGGTAGAGCACGCACGGTTCTGGTGGGTGCCGCACACCAACAAGTGCTGGGTGTGGCAGGCCAACCGGACTAAGGAGAAGGCGACCCCTCCTCGCTTCCCCGCGTGGCAGAATTTGCTCCACATCTTGGTGGTACGTCGGCCTCGTCCTCCCACTATTCAGCTCAACTCCCCCCGCGGGGGCACTGATACCGGGCTGTTACGATTTGGACTGCAGGAGCGAAAGCTGTACGAGTTCTTGCTGTGGCTGGGCACCTTCTTCCCCCGGCTGGTGCCCTACATCAACAAGCTCTACAGCCGCATCTTGTTCAGCAAGCGCCGCGAGACAATCGACCGAAGCGACAAGTACGCCTTTGCGAAACACGCCTCGTGTGCAAAGTTGACGACGTTTACTAACTTGGCTTGTTGGCGGAATCGACACACACACACACACACACACACACAGGCAGCTGACGTTCGACTGCCTGTTCCAGCAGCATGTGTCGGAGTGGTCGATCCCGGTGGCCAACACGGCGACGGCGATGCTGCGACTCCGAGACCTCATCAAGGACCTCGGCCTCAAGGTCCACTTCAGCGTGGAGGTCCGCTTCACCAAGGCCGACGACATCTGGCTCAGTCCCTCCTACGGACGTGACTCCGCCTGGATCGGCATCATCATGTATCGCCCCTACGGAAGGTACGCTCACTTGCGTGTGCGTGTGCGGTGGTGCGTGTGCGTGTGCGTGTGCGTTTCTGACACAAGACGCGCAGGGACATGCCAGGGACGAAGGTCTACTTTGACGCGTTCGAGGAGCTGATGAAGGAGCTCGACGGCCGACCCCACTGGGCCAAGGCCTTCAAGATGTCCGAGGCCGAGTTCCGGCAGACGCTGCCCCACTGGGATGACTTCAAGCGCGTGCGGGCCGAGATGGATCCCACCGCCACCTTCAGCAACGCCTACCTCAATCGTCTCTTCCCCACCCAGAAGCAACTCACCGCCAGCTGAAAGACACACGAAATCGAAATCGAAACCGAAATAGAAATCGAAACAAATTGAATTTTTGGCGATTTAATTGCTCCCGTGCAGCGAAGGGTGGGCGAAAGAAGAGGAAGAGAATAAAGGAGCCAGGTGACGAGAAGGGGGCCAAGAGACAGAGCAGAGAAGATAGACATCCTTTAGATGGAGGAGGAGAACGTTCGTTTGCGGGCAGAGAAGCAACGGCTCCAGGAGCGGCTGGGGCTCTACACGGCGAGCCCC
>CDFN01049152.1:0-16743 GCA_000826445.1 Acanthamoeba quina | reverse complement strand
AGGAGGTTCTCCAGCTGGAAGGGCGGGCAAACTGTGATGCGGTGCGGGATGCGCTCCATCGCCTCCGGATCGGTGCCCGCATCCTTGTCCACGACCACTTGGAAGATGTAGAACGGACCTCGCTTGGCCGAGAGGTCTTCGTTTGCGCAGATCATGAGGCCGGCCTTCTTCTCCAGCTTGGAGCACACCAGCTTCTGCTTCGTGAACTTGGGCAAGCCGGTCATGGGCACCGGGTCCTACGCAATGATCGCAAAGAACACCACGACAGGCCGGGGTCAATGCCACTCCAACAAGACAGGTTGGAGCAGGAGAAGGCAAAGTACTCTGGGATTGAGCGACGGCTGGAAGCGGATGGCGCCGTGGGTTGCCAGCTCCAGTGGCAGGAAGGCCGACCTACACCAGTGCCAGTGTCCACAACAGAGTCAGTTAGCAGTGGCAGAAGCGAACGAGGTGGGACGTACTCCTTGGGTTCGATGCAAAGCGGCACCGCCGACGAATAGGAGGCCTTGATGTCGTCGGGCATGTCCACAATCGCGTTCTACACAAATTCAAGATGCGGTTAGACCGGGGCCTAAGCACAGCGCCACCGCTCATACACTAGGTCGGTTATCACACTGGCGTACCAGGCGGCGCTCGGTGAAGTTGATGACTTGCACGTTGGAGGCAAACGTGAGCAGCACACTGCCCTCGCGCATGCTCACGGAATACAGCAGCTTGACATGGGTGTGCCCGATGTCCAAAATGTGCGTGCCGAGCTTGTCGATAATGATACCCTGCGCAGAACGACGCCGGCTTAGTACCCTTTTCTTTCACGCGTGCGCGTACGTGTGTGTGCGTACCTCGATGGGCTTGTACTCGCCGTGCACTTGGATGGTCAAGGTCTTGTTCACCTGTCTCCTTTCCTTGGTGTTCAACCTATGCATAGGAGCCGAGTGGTCAGACTCAGCGGGCGTTCATTCTCACTTCAGACGAAGCACCACTTCTGCCGTACCGTCGCTGCTTGAGGTGGGGGAAGGAGATGGGCATCGGCTTCTCTTCGCCCTTCTCCACAGCGATCACGCTCTTGTCGTCCGATAGCCAATACCACATTTTCTGTTGCATTGTAAAAACCGTGAGTCCCTGTGCAGGCGAACAACAAGTGGGGAGGGCATGCAAGATTTCCTTACCTGCCCCGTTTCGTTCTTGATGTAGTACGCGTGGTGCTCGATCGACTTGGCGTTCTCCTCCTCAAAGGAATCGTCCTTCCACACTTCGACCACGTCCATGGAGGTCTCCAGGAAGGGTCGAGTGATGTTGAGCTCCAGCTTTTGGCCGGCCCTATGATACACACGAAGGGATCGTATGAAACAATCAGTTAGGTGGCAAGCGAGACAGTTGTTTGAAAGGCCGATCAACAAGATAAGATACCTGAACGTGACGTTGTGTCCGTTGACGCGCGAGTACTTGAGCTCGAAGTTGAATTGCTCCAGCATGGGCTCCCATACCTAATTCATTGACGATTCGTCACAACACAAGCAAAGCTCAGTCAAAGGACATTGACCGCTATGCAGTCGGCGAGCAAGTCCAAAACGCACGTCCAATCGGTTGTTGAAGTAGTTGGCGGCGATCATCGTGTTCACATGTGCCGTCAGCAGGCCGGACCAGTCAGAGGCCTCGATTTTGCTTTACGTGATGCGGGGGAAAAAGATAGATCAGCCAATGTTTGGCAGTGAGTATGCGACGAGCCACTCTCGTACCTCTGCGCCAAACTGAACTCGAGCAGCGGTGTGTTTTGGCCCATGTAGTCGTTGATCAGGTACAACACGACTCCTCCGCTCATAATGGTCAACTTCTGCGCATTGAGTGACGGTGCATTGGTTAGTGGCTCAGCAAAACGAGTATCAATACCCAAGAAGGGACCAACCTGCTGCTGGCTGTCGGTCTTCTGGACCACGCTCTGGGCAGCGGGAGGTGTTGCTTCGGCGACCGTAAGTTCATCAGATGCCCACTGGTCGGGTTCTATCAAGACGAGCGGGGTTAGGTCAGTGGTGCCACCTTCAAGGGCAGAAGCTGCCAAGGCCAGCGGTTACCGGGTGTCTTGGGCTCTGTGGTCGGCGGACCCGCAGGCTGTTGCAGCTGTTTGAGGAGCAGCATCCACTTGTCTGTTCGGGAGAGCGTCGCCGAGACCGAGTGTCAGTATGTCCTACTGCAGTTGTGCGGCCGCAGGGAAAGTGCGCAATGCGTTGTTGGTACCCAGGATGTGCATAGCCAGCTTGTAGTCGTCGATGGACAAGGTGATGAGGGCCTGGTTGGTTTCGAGCACAATGTCGCAGCGGTTGATGGGCTTGCTCAGTTGCGTATACATGAGCTGCAGGTCCAAAGGCTCAATGATGGCCACCTCGCGATCGAACTGTACAGGGATTAGGATTGAATCGTGCCATTGACCATGGCGGATGACTGAGCAAGTCACGTAACGTGACTCGTACCTGGGTGGTGAGGGTAGAGAGCTCCTGAGAAATAGTCATGTCCGCCAGGGCCTCATCAGCTTTGTACATCTGCGCGTCAAACCGAGCTTTGTTCACCTCAAGGTTCTTGAGCATCACGCGGAGCTTCTGGCCGCCTCCCTACAAGAACAGACTATTAGTTTGCATCCCCGCAGGAGCAAGGCCACCGTGCCACGTACCAGTTCAGGGTAGATGTTCATGAAGTTTAGCTCCGCGTTGGTCTTGGCGACGAATCCGCGGGTTACTGACTTGGAGTAGTCCTCTGCTCATTGTACGGTGAGAAACAAGGGCTTCAGGATCACTGGAAGAGAAGTGCGTACCGAGGACGAGCAGTTCGACGCCTCGCACAGCCACCTTGACGTTAATGGGGCCTTCGCCTCCGCCATTGGTCGTCTCAAAGTTGGTCTTGAGCTCGGCCCCACTCGTGGGAGCTTCCGGCTGGGGTTCGCCGGTCTGCATCGCTTTGAGGGTCTTTTGCAGGGCGTCCACCACGCGCAGGCCCACATCCTTGGCTTCGAACAGAGGCTCCGGCACCGCGGCAACTCGCGTGCCATGCACGGCGATGTAGACCTGTGGTGGTTCACGTTGGGAGTCAATATACAACCAATGACGGCCCTACGCATGCAAGGTGATTGTGTGGCCGCACCGTTTGTTTGCTGGTGTAGTCTTTGCAGTACTCGAGTGACAGCTCGGGCTGCGCGTTCGCTTTCGCCAGAGAGAAGCCCAGCACGTGCCTAGGCACACCGATCGGTAGCCGATCAGCAAATTGGGCCAAAAAAGCTGAAAAAGTGGTGCAGTTGTGGGCGGGTACCTGAACAGGTTGTCGGTGTCCCTCCGCTCGTCGGTGAGGTAGAGAGACCCCAGATCGACATTGCACGTCATGGATTCGTTGGAGAGCTGAGAGAAGTTGACCGCGAGCCGATTCGCAGCGAGCGATACCAGCCAGTCCTCATCGTCTATTGTGCACGTGGTGTCACAGGTCAGGTTGTCGCAATGCAAAGCGAGCTGGCCAAGAAAGAAAGGTACCCTTGGCGTCGCGAGACATGACCTTCATGCTGATCTTGTCCAGGCACACGTTGGCCTGGAACTTGGTCCACACTTGATCGGAGCTCGAGGCCTGGGCGGGGACGACTTGGCTGCTCTGCGCGGTCGTAGTCTGGTCGGCCGCTGGCAGCTGCGACGAAAAGGAGCTCAGTGCCTTCAGCAAACCGACCTGTTTGTCGTAGAGCTGCCTCAGGTTGTCTTCAACCACGTCCAGCACGAAATAGGTCTGCTTCTCCTTGATGTTGATATCAATCTGGATGGCGCAGTGCAAGTCAGCAAAGAAATGACCACCTTGAGAAGCATGCGTCAAAGAGGACAAGCTCCAGTGTACGTGAGGAATGGCCAGCGCAAAGTCCATGTCCGAGTGGCGGTGCTCAGAATTGTCGATGGCGCGAGTCAAGCTCAAGTCCAGCTCGATGTCGGCAATCAGCTTCTCCAAATGCCTAAAGTAGATCGGATTACGTGAGCTTCATGTGTCAGGAATTTATTGGCGTGAGGGCATTGTCGTACTCAATATCGGGCTTGGCTTGTTCCTTGGTGTCTCGAGGGGTAAAGGCGTCCTCGGACATGACACCCGACTCGAGTCGCATCTGTTTGATCGTCAGCAGCATTTGATCGAGTGCATCGCCATGCCGCTCGTGGCGGGTGAAGTGGTTGGTCAGAGTGATGTTGCCCAAATTAGCGACCAACACATCCCTTCGTAGGTATGCACAAGCAACGATTACAGGGTTAGTACAACTATTGGACAGGGCTGGGGTCATTGGCCGCGTACCTGCTGTTGCTGTTCTTGGGAAGAATGATATGCGGATTGGAGATCGAGATGTCCAGCTTGAGCAGCGTGCTCTTCTGTGCGCCAGGTTTGGGCGCCTGCTGCACCTGGAATACGACAAGTAATGAAAGTATAAGAAAACATCAAACGAGTGATAGAATCACAAAAAAGCCAGCCTCAGCGTGGAGGAACGCACCTGCTTGACGGTGTTGAGGCCAGGGCTGTCGGGAGGAGGTGCGAGGGAGTTCTGAATGGTCTTGAGATCGGACACAAAGAGCAGGAGCTCTCGGAAGAACGGCTGAATCACGATCAGACGAATCGAACTGATCTGGGCAGTGACCTGAAAAAAGGAAAGACTTATTAAACGGACGGGCGCGGGGATCCATCGTGATACGGTGATATAGTGGCGTGGTACGTACCATCATGTCGTAGCCGGGGTAGGTGGCTTTATCGTCGGGGTTGTAGAGGTCAAACGTGAAGATGACCATCTTTTTGCCCAGAACCGGCTGAATGGAGATGATATCCGTGTAGATCGAGTCCTTGTGCAGCGGATTGTGTGCTGAACATGAAGCGATGGTCGAAACTTACGTTGTAAGCAAAAAGAGGGGGAAATAGAGCGGGAAGCAGAAGTGGCTTCACGTACCGCTGAGGAAGCCGACTTGGCCCTGGACAGAGACAGTCTTGTTGGCGTTGACGCCCACATGAATTTTAGCGCCCTCCAAACAGAACCTGGCCACCACCGCGCCAGCTCTCGGAATGTCCAGCTTGAGCTTGCCGAACCGTGCGTCGATCTTTATGTTTCCTCCCGCCTGTCACCAATAAGGTTAGCCATCACTCTTACACCTCATAAGACACGACACGCAGGAACGTACTGCCTTGGGTTCGGGGGCCGGCGTGGTTCGCTGGACCATCGCGGTGTCTTCGGCCGGTGGTGCCAAATTGTGGGCCTTCATCTGATCCACAATGTTGACGGTGGCGAAGCGGAGGATGGAGAACAGGGTCTGCGGGTTGAGCATCACGTTCAAGCTGCCGAAGCGCAGGTCGATCCGCTGCTCCACGCCTGTACGAGAACAAGGCAACAAGATTGGGTCAGAATTGCAAGGGCAGCTGAAGGTGTGTTCTCCACTGTCACAATGATAAAACATAGAGGCACCATCATATTCGGGCGACTCTTTGTTCACGTTCATGTAGCCGAGATGCAGCAGAGGATCAGAGCTCGAGGACAACTGCACCGCAGCCAAAAGATGAGCATAGGCCATCATGCAAACATAGTTTAAGGCACAGTTCGAGTTTACCTCCGATGAGATGAGGTACTTGAAGGGAGCACCCCACGTCTGCTGGAAGTCCTCAACGGCCAAGTCATGAAGCACCACTTGGGCCGTCATGTCGAATGTCCTCTTTTCGAATGTGACCTGCACCAAATTCAAGTACACAGACAGCAATCAGAACCCAGGTTGAGAAGAGCATGAGCCCGCAAAGAACCAGTCAAGCACATACCGAGATTCCTGTGACGCTGGCGGTGATCATCTTCTGTTCCTCGGCTTGGTCGTCCTGAGCCAGGGTCAGAGAGATGTCTGGGATGAGGAAGTATAGCTGCATCACTGTCTTCTGCACGAGCAGCTCCATCTTCTGCTTCTTCAGCTCAGCCCTAGAAAGACAAAGCAATACGCAAACGATTCAGCACAACGGACTAGCACGCACAGCATTTCAATTAAGAGAGTGTTTGTACCCAATCTCTTCCTTGGTCTTGCTGGCCAGACTTGGCGAGACGGCGGCCGGGTCTTGAATCTTCTCCAGCTGCTGGGTGACTTCCTCCTGGATCTTTTGCTGCAGCTCCATCACCTTGTCGGCTGACTCCTGCGACAGCGAATCAAGCAGGGCTCTGCGCAAAGTTGAGTTCACTCATGTGAGTCATCCCCTCCTGGTTTGCGGTCACCCGCGTTGAAGAAGTACGGCAATAAGCGCACCGAAGAATGCGGAAGAAGTAACGGCAGCGCTTCGACGATAGATAGAACTGCAACGAGGGCAGCTGGCCCGTGATCCTGGAGAGAAGAGGTGAAGCGGTCGTATGCACCAGTTTAGTTCCAGTGGAACGGACTAACAACAAGACGAGGCACGCATTCGTACTTGAGCTTGGTCATCGTGTCTGACGACACCATGCACAGCTGGAGGACCAGATTGACGTCAAAGTCTTGAATGATTTGGAGCACATTCTGTAATCGATTGGCAAACGGCAGTGTTAACCATTGTGACAGATCAGACTGATTGCTTGAGCTCTCCAAAATTTATCAAATGCAATGCGGTGGCGAACCTTTTGGTCGGTCTGAAGCCCCCTCCAGTTTTCCTTCGAGCCGGTGATCAGGGCTCGCACACGCGTGAGGTCGAGGTAGTACTTGTCGTAGAAGTCGTCCTCTGACAGCGAGAGCCTGCGTTATACCACTCATTAAGTGAGAACATGGGACGCAGGCAACAAGTAACAATGTGTGACAGGTGGGACACTTACCTGTTGTCTGACGACGAGGAATCGGCTTGAGCAAGGCGCTTGTTTCTCTCCTTCTCGCCGCCGGTCAGTCCGCTCTTGAATGACAGCTTGCCGAGATCGATGACAAGGATAGGACCCTCCTCGACAAAGCTCTGGGGCACGATCACATTGGGCGCCTGCACCACGCACAGCCAAGAGTCAAGCGCTGTACGTAAGTACCTGCCCGATCATGAGCTGATCCGAAAGAGATGCTGCCGCATACCTGGATGTTCACTGAGAGATCGATCACGTTCCGGTTCTCCAGAGCCCAAGTCAGCTGCTGCAGGGTACGCTGTCGGATCTCCTCCAGCTGGTTGGCGATCTGGTGGAAAGAAGGGTCGGCGATTGTTGAACCAGCAAACAAAACGATCACAAAACGTTCTACGTACCTGCAACGAGAGATCGTCGAGAGCGCCAGAGGTAGGGCGTCGGAAGAATCCCACTGCATCAGAGAACACACACGGTCAGCCACACTCGAACGAAGGCCAGGCTGTGTAAGGCTTACCAATCTTGTTGACGCAGGACATGTTGAGGTAGATGTTGAGCGATTTCATGTCGAGCCCAAGCCTCAGATCGACGTTGGGGTTGTCCAGTGGGTGCTGATCAAACTTGAGCACCAGGAAGTTTTCGTCCTCCGGCCCGCTCCGGCCCTGCACGACAGACAACGAACGGACGATCGATCAGAAACAGCCCATTCTGGCCTCAACAGCAAAAGCTATCGGGCTAACGCCTGAGCGCATACCTTGCCCTTGTTGTCCGTTGCCTGGAACTCTGGGGAGATGAGTTTGGGGTAGAGCGTTCCCTCCGTGCAGAAGTCGAGCACGTCGGCCGACTGCAGCTTGCCGCAGAACTGATTTGATAGCGAGGTCGACTTCCAGTCAGGCGAAATGCTAACGCAAGCACGCCCTCATGATGATCGCGCTGGTACGTACCGACATGGAGCCTTCGCGCATCAGCAACGAGATGTCGAATCGTTTGAAGATGGCCTGAGTGAGAGCCTTGCTCTCTTTGTCCTTCTTCACCGTGGAAGACCGCAGCTCGATCGACCCGGCCCCGAGCTGGAAGTTGACTCGCATTTTCACCCACTAGAGATGATGCGATGGTAGGTAAGTTAGTGCGTTGAAAGTTGCTTGACCCATAAGTTGTTGCTCACCTCCTTGGGCGTTTGAATGTTGGGCGCAGCCTTCTTCGTGGCTTCGTCCTCCACGACATTGTAGAGTTCCTTCCACAGGTCGTCGTTGAGCTCCAGTGCACTCTGCGCAGCGAGAAAGAGACAGAGAAAGATGTGAGCACGATTCCAGCAGGGAGCAGTGGTGTTTGCATCTAGAGCGGCAAAGGGGCACTGACCTCTTCCTCAGGCGCACCGCCACCCGTTATCCAGCCCCACCAGCCGGTGGTGGCATTCGTCTTGATGCCCTTGGCCGCCAGCGCCTGCTTGTCTTTCTTCAGGTATGCGTTGGCCAGCGACCGGAACCTGCGGCACACAGAAACGCAGCATGAACACAGATTCGTGTGTGTGTGTGTGTGTGTGTATGTGCGTGTTTCGCAGATACGTACAGAGTCAGCTGTTCGTAGTTGAGTCTGCTCTCCAGATCGGCGAGCTCCTCCTCTTCTTCCACGGGCAGCTGTATCGTAATATGGAATGGTCAACGTTGGCAACGCGTTAAGGGCGTGTGCAAATGTCACACCGTACCGTCTTCTTCTTCTCCATAAGTTGCTTTTTGCGCTTGTACAAGGCCACGTAGCGGTTCCTGTCCGTACGCATGGCCTTGAGATGGTCGAGCGACCACACGCGCTTCTTCTCACGCGCGTCCTGCAGGATAGCGTCGGCTGGAAGTGGCATCAGTGAGTCAGAGAGTACAAAGCCAAGGTGTATCAGTAAAAGTGGGGGACATGGGCCAACGTACTCGCGAACCGCCACCACGCGCGAGGATTCTTGGTCGCCGTTTGCCGAGGTCGGATCTTTCGATGCTGCAGAAGAGTCAGGGCCAATTGCCATGGCAGAGGCCACTGCGAACAAGGCGAGAAAAGAGGAAGGCGCCGTACCGGAGCACTGCGCGAATAGAGTGCAAAGTCTTCGATCATGTCCATGGCGTCCTGATACTGGTTTTGCTCGAGCACCAGCGCCAATCGGTCGAACATGAAGTTGAGGGTGATCTTGGGGATGTCCATGTTCGGCACCTCGTCCTTGTTCAGCAACACCTAGTGGGCGAAATAGAGAGCTTCGGTGAGCCAACTGAGGTGAGCAGTGACTTGCCAGCCTCCCGCAGCGTACCTTCAACTCGCTGGTGATGGGTTGCATGATGTAGTGGTGCTTGGGCGCAGGCTGTCCTTGTTGATACGTCTAAGGCAGTACCGGTGAGCCCACACTTGCTCGAGCTCAAGAAAGGAATGAGAGATCCAAATGGCTGCCGTACCAATGCGTCCAGCTTGTCGCGCAACTCCCGCGTGTTGCTGGCGTCCACGAAGGAGTCGTCAGAGTTCCAATAAATAGCAAAGTTCTTGAGCGACACCAGCTGCACCGGAGTCGCACGTTACACGTAAGCAAGCTGTGGGCGGCACGAGGGGCGAAAGAGAGCAAAGAGCGGCCAAACCTTGTGGATGATCTGCTCGTTGGTCTTGAGGAAGGTCGGGTTCCAGTCCTCGTCAGTGGACTGTGCGTGCAGACTCTCCAGCGTAAGGCCGACACAGAACGGACGCTGGACGGCACAAAGAGAACAACATAGTGTTAGCTTCTTCGACCGAACCTCAAAGGAAAGGGGCATGGACACACCCCAGGGTTGGTTCGGTCGTCTTCATAGCGGATGTGGACTTTGTCCACGAACAGCTGCAGGTTATCGACCACCTTGGTGAGCCACCTCTTAGTGAAGCTGTCTCCCTCTTCAGGCGTCGCCGCAGTCTTCCCTGCATCTGTGCGCGGGCCACACAAGCAAGCTCATCAGCAACTCCAACCCAGTGCTGATCACCTACAAGGGCTAAGGCGGCTCACCATCATCGGTGGGCTTGTTGAGGAGCTCATAGAGCATGAGCCGCTTCTGCTTGGTGTTCTGCTCGCGCTTCTCGATGATCTCGATGGAGTCCTGCAAGGTGCGCACACGCGACCGAGTGAGCTACTCTATGCAGAGCCACGTGCGATGCACACAAGCATAGAGGCGACCGCTACCTCGCCCACTTTGGTGGGGCCGGCAACGAGATAGATGCGCTCCAAGCGGATGATGGCGGGCTTGGAGCCCAAGTTCTGCCACGGGATGGACAGGTGCAGCCGGCCAAGGAACCCTGCAAGATGCGAGTAGGGTCTGTGCTTAACAGAAGATTTACAAAAGAGTGAAGGGAGGCGTCAAGAGAGCTACAGAAGCCTGGTACCAGACTTGATGGTGATGGGGAGGTCGAAGTTCTGGAGTGCCTCCTTCTTGAGCTCGAGGTTTTCCAAGGTGACGTCGCCGCTCAAGATGCCGATGCGCAGATTTTCCTTCTCCAGGCCTTTCACGAAGTCGCCAAGGAAGCGTGACAGCAGCGCTGCCACAAGGCCCTCTATCATCTTCTTGTTGCAGCGGGGCCACCACCTGCAGATTTGTGAGTACGAATTGAACTTTGATTTGTGGACGTGCTCGTCGCTGTACTGGGGGGGGGGGCTGTAATTCATCCCGCGAAATGTCGTTTGGCCTTTTTCTGTTTTTTGCCCCAGTACCAGGTTTTGCCACCCAAAGCGCTGGTGTGCCCCGAAAACACTCCAACAGAACAGGCGTCGGACATGTGGCACGGCTAGCAACGTGGCACATCACGTTGGCACAAACACAAGTACAGAGGATTGGTTGAGTCAAGGGCCTAACGTTCGGCGGTGTCGGCCCTGATGGCGGCGCGCTCGCGGCAGACCCAGACAATTCCGCCTACGGGCAGCCAGATCGGGCTGGCGACGACCACGAGCGGCACAGCCACGCAGGCCATGGCTCCGCCCACTACGATCCACTTGACCTTCTTCGGTAGCGGCTGGGTAGAAAACAGAGTGTGTGAGTGATACGTTGATGAGCGAGTCCCACACTTGCATGATACCTTGGCGTTGTCCTTTCTGTTGAGGGACCGAAACCAGAATGCACCGAACGGATTCTTCTTGTTGAAGAACTCTCGGTTCGTGCAGCGGAACCGCTCGCTAACAGGCTGGCTCCAGAGGATCCCTGGGCATGACATGAATGTTGAGGATGAGAATTGTGCAACATGAATGAAAGGAGCTGTTTGCAAGCGATGTACCTCTGGTTGCCGCGGCCTGCTCGATGACGTTGTGAAGGCGAGGATAGGAAACATGAGCGTCGAACTGTATGCACGCCGAGCCTGATGGTGCCGCAGGGTAGTCGTAGCCCACGTTGGCAGTCAAGTACACCGGCCGAATGCCCATAGGCCCTGAGAATACCTTCGCGACGGACCACCATGATCGTGAGCTTGAAGAATGCAGATAGGAGCGATGCCAAGTGTATGGATGCACCTGACAGAGCTTCGATAGAGAGAAACCAGCAAAGACGCAAATGTCGTTCTCTCGGGCTAACTTGAACAAAGGCTGCAAGAGGCGTGAGAATACTAGCTCCATTGATCATGCAAGCCAAGGCCGAAGGGAAATATACCAAAAAGTTACGATGCGATGCGTTGGGAGCTCGTGGCATGAGCATCTGCATGCCGCACGGCGTGGAGCCGTCGTTGAACGCTGTTGCCAGCTTGAACAAGCCGCGCGAGTACTCGTGCATGGTCCTGAAGTTGGGCCTTATTGGTTGACCCTGCCGTGTTGCCACAAAGGTCAGCGATCACGAGGAGGAGTGGTCAACAAGAGGGTTCTGTTGTTGCGGCCACGCACCTCGCGAAAGTGGAACATCTTGAGCACGGGCTGGTTCCATTCGTAGGCGGCGCTCGTGTTGGTCTTAACGCCCTGCGTCCTGCCCACAGAGAGGAGCACCTTTGGGCTGGGTGGCTGGTGGTCAGCCAGGCTGCCGGGGTTACTCGTCTTGCGCTCGATGCGCTCGATCAGCCGGGCCTCCTCCTGCGAGGGATCCGATTGCAGGAGCGAGAGCAGCATGGCCTGAGGAATATCGAGGCTGTCCGCCACATTCCTCAGAAGCCCGGCCACCACGCGGGTCATGATGCCCCAGTATCTGTGGGCCAGCTCCTTCTCCTTTTTCGAGGCCTTCGGCCAGGGAAACGTCTTCTTCTTGTGCCGGCGCGTCTGTGAGCCCAAACCGACTTGTCGTTGTCAGCAACAAGCAACCAACAGATCATTAAAGAGGTCAGTATGTGAGGAAATCAAGAGAGGCCTGCGCGACGTGCCAGATAGCCGTGGAGTTCGTCCATCTCGGCATAGCCGACGGGACTCCGCGACCCGGCCTTCCTCGAGTACTGCATCTTCTTGCGGCGATCCTGACTTCGCTGTTCGAGTCGGGCCAGGTAGGCCGTCGCGCACTTCTTGAACTCATTCACCACCCGCGCGTCTTCTTCGTCGAGCGACACAAAGAGGAAGCCCTCGTCGCGCAGGTAGTCCAATACTGCGCAGGAGCCAAGCACGAAAGAACGAAAAAGAACGAAAGCGAAGAAAGAACGAATGTGAGACGAAACGCGGAATGAAAGAACGAAAGAAAGGGGGACGAACCCAAATGTCGGTGGGGCTGAGGGGACTGTTCGAGGTCGGCCAGAGGAATGCGCGGGCGGAAGACGAGGTAGCGCTCGGGCAGACCCACCAACGACTTGCGAAGACTTCGCTCACCGTTCACCAGCCCGTGGAGCCGTCTGCACACAGCACTCAGCGTGGCGAGCTCGCGCGGGCTGAGCATTGACAGCACCTCCAGCTGAAGCTCCTCGGGCAGCCCCAGCAGCAGCCACCCGTCCATCTCCTCGAAGTTGAGTTGGGGACAGGCTCCACCATCGACCAGGCGCGGTGGCTGGTTGGGTGGGTCGTTCTTGCCAGGCTCGACCTCGAACGTGGCGATGCGGCGTCCGCGGTTGTCTGCAGAGTCGTCGTGGGTGGCGCTGCTGCTCCTGCTCGCGGTGGAGGCGCCGCTGTCGAGTAGCAAGCCGGTGCTGTGCCAATCGATGGCAGCCGCCCAGTCTTCGAGCTCGGCTTCGTCCGTGTAGTCGCCTTCCCACATGACCGTGTGATGAGCTCGTCGTTGTTGCGGTGGTGAGTCAAGTCGTGCTCGCGTGTGGTTGCAGTTCCTGGGTTAGAGGAGCCGGTGGTTGGCGTGTGGTTGCGCGACGCAGGAAAGCTAAGATGGAGCGACAAGACCTGCGCCCGCGCCCAAACCTCCCCCCAACCGACCGTTCTGTGGCCTTGGCCTCTCTGGAGTCTGCGGGCGGAGCAGAGGGAGCGAATTGGGTTGAGCACGGGACGGGCCAACGAAACCAGGCGGGATCCTGCCAAGAATGCTTCCGCAGAAAGCTGCATACCTCACATTCCCAGAAATGAAAAAGGAAAAATAGGTACGGCCGAGCGGGAGGGGCTGCTGGAGCTAGCCTCCTGGCCCTGTGTAGAATGTCGTGTCTCGTGGGCTGATTGCAAAACCGTGTGCGTTGCATTGTCGTGGGCATACATCAGAACAAGATACGCGTCTTGATGCTGGCTTCCAGTTTGATGATGGCGTCCTTGATGGGCTTCGAGGCAGCACGGTCGACCTCCACCACCAGATAACCGACGTCACCCTGCGTTCCGAGCACCTGTCGGGTCACGTTGAAGTCCGCAAGGATCAAGTTTATATCCTGTACCCCCCCCCCAGTCACCGGCCAGCACGCACACGTCAGCGCTCACAGCTTTTGGAACACCAAGAGAAGGGGAAAGGTGCGAACCCTAAGCACACCGGGCCTGTTGCGATGAATGCTGAGGATTCGGTGGGTTTGTGGGCCGCCGTAGGGCAGGCCGATCTGAGGGAAGTTAACGGCGCCGATCGAAGCACCGGCGTTGATGTAGTTGATGATCTTGTTCGCGACATCTACGCCGATCGCCGCCTGCGCCTCTTCGGTGGAGCCACCTGAAGAAGGGCGAGAAAAAAGACCGGTCAGCCCGCGGCGCCATCTGTGGCGCAAAAGCGGCGCCCTCATAGGAGGCGAGAGTGTACCGATGTGCGGCGTGAGAAGCGTGTTGGGGCAGCCGCGCAAATCGCATTCCCAGTTGTCGGAGACGCTGCCGGGCTCCATGTCATGCGGATACACGTCCACATACGCTCCCGCCTGACGGAAAAGATCATGCATGAGCCATGGAATGGTTGTTCAGTTCACAGATTCATATGGGTCAGTCGACGTACCAAGTGACCGCTCTTCAGCGCTTTGACGAGGTCGGGGATGATGACCACGCTACCTCGGCTCGCATTGAGCAGGAACGAGCCTGGCCGCCAAGCACAGAACATGTGGTTAGTCGATCGCCCACACAAAGGCTCACTACAACCTACCCGGCCAGGCATGCGATACCTCGCCTCATCAGCTTGATCTGCTCCTCGCCGATCATGTTCTTGGTCTGCGGCGTTGACGGTACGTGCATGGTGACAAAGTGAGACTGCTCCAGCAGGGTGTTGAGATCGGCAACTTGTCTAGTGACCGAGAACGCGCGATACGAGCAGCGTCAGTTGTCTGTTGTTCAAACCAAGAGGAGCGCTGCTGTGTACACAATGAGGGATACGTGCCTGCTGTTGCCGAGGGGCAGCTTGGGGACGATGTCGTGGAAGATCACGCGCATGCCCAGGGCCTCGGCCATCACCGACAGTTGCGAGCCGATGTGGCCGTACCCGACGATGCCCAGGGTCTTGCCACGGACTTCGTGACATCCCTTAGCCGACTGCGCCACGCCAAGAGGAAGGTTAGACCGGTGCGGCCGCCGGCTAAGTGCGCGGGAGAGAGAGAAAGTAGAGAGCAAGGGCCATTGTGTTAGCACCTTGTTCCAGTGGCCCGAGTGCAGTTCCTTGTTTTTGTCGCCAAGACGACGCGCCAAGCTGATGACGGCGGCCACAATCAACTCGGCTGAGAGGACAAGCAGTAGCAGCACGGCGGAGCAACGTTAGCGGTTTGTTGCCAGGCCTGCAACGATATGCTGTTCGAGATATATGTACCAACGCTACGAGTGTTGCAAAAAGGCGAGTTGAACACGGGCACCTGAGATAGAGAGAGAGAGAGAGAGACGGAGTGAACGATTAGACCACAGGTCACAGATCGGCGCGAAGTGGCAAGCGAGGAGCTGTACGCCAAGCGACTGAGCGGACTGGAGGTCCACTTGCTCGGAACCGATGCAGAAACAGCCCACGCACAGCAGGCGTTGGCCCAAAGCCAACAGCTCCTTCGTCAGCTTGGTGCCGCTCCTTTACCACCGCCATCGCACGCGCGCGTCGCTCGTCCGGGTGAGTGCCAAAATAATTCCGTAGAAAAATAAATAAAATAATAAATAATTCAGATCGTTATCTCTCCTTTCGTACCTGATGCCCACGCAGTGAGCGTCGCGGATCTTCTCGGCGAGCTCGTCATCGGGCAGCTTCCCCCTGTGCGCCTCCACCTGCAAATAAAATAAATCAAGAAATAAAGAAATAATAAGATCGAATAGAGATGGCGGCCACAGAGATCGAAAAATAGAGCGGCCCGCGCGTGAACTCGCTGCGGGCGGGCGCGTACGTTGAAGCCTTCCTGCTTGAGAATGTTGACAGCCTCGTCGGACACGCCCTCGAGCAGGAGGATCTTGATCTTGCTCTGGAGTGGGAAGATTGTGTCAGAGACACAACCTTGTGCGGGCAACCACGCCGTAGTGGCACCGCCACGGTGGCTGCGGGTACCTTGGGGTACGACACGGTCTGCCGCGGAGGCGAGAAGCACATCTCGGGGCCTGCAGTCGCGTCAGAGCGGGCGGTCACGGGCGACCCCGTGTCATCCATCGTAAACATTCCCTCGTTAGACATGTGTGCGTTCTACGCTGCGATCGATCGATCTCTCGAGGTGCTCGTGTGGTGTGTGTAAAAGTCTAAAAACAAATCAGAACGGCCGGAGGTCGTACTGTCACAGTGACTGTCACATCCTCCCCAGAAGGGGCAGCACCTCCCGCTTGGCTCGCCATGTCCGCCGGGGAAAAACGCGGGAGGCCTCCTTCCCGCCACTTTGGGCTTCCCCGCCCTTTAAGGTGACGTGGACAGCCACCTTAAAGGCATGGCCAACCGCCCACGCGAAAACGACGATGGAGAGGCCAGAAGCAGGCGCTGCTCGGGTCGGGGGTCTGATCGACTGCCATGCCCACCTGGACAACAGCAAGTTCCAGCCTGATCTGGACGAGGTGCTGCAGCGTGCGCAGCAAGCAGGTAATGCCGCCCCGAGCGAAGAGAAGAGCAATATGGTGGGGGGGGGGAGAGAACGAGCTCAACTTCGCAGCTTTGCAGGGACGGCAACTATCGTGGCCGTGAGTGAGGACGGCGCGTCGGCCGAGGCGGTGCTGCGGCTGGCCGAGGCCTACCCATCGGTCGTGCGACCATGCATCGGGCTGCACCCCATACCGCACGGCACCATCTTGGCGAGGGACATGCTCGACCAAGTGAGGTCGGTGGCCTTCCTACTTTCTTTGCGTTGTTGTGTCGTGTTGTGTGTTCTGCTGTTCTTTCTGGTGCGAGTGCAGCGCGCTTGGTGATGACGACAGTTGTGGAGGTCAGGCGTCTGGTGGAGGCCAACCACGAGCAGCTGGTGGGTATCGGAGAGTGCGGGCTGGACTTCCAGCAGTGGGCCGTCCCCACAGATGAGCACAAGATCAACCAACGCTGGGCACTCGAACAACAGATCCGGCTCGCGCGGTACCAACAGCATCGCCACGATCGTCTCCTTCATGGGCCACGCACGCTAACTGCTCACTCGCCCATTCAATTCACCTCTCCAGAGAGTACTCGCTGCCCTTGAACGTACATTCACGTTCTGCTGGACGACCCACCATCGGTTGCCAC
>CDFN01049124.1:0-14193 GCA_000826445.1 Acanthamoeba quina | reverse complement strand
AGTGTGGCTGGTGTTTGATGCCGAAGGACCCAACATCCCACCCCGTGGGCTCCATCAAGCCGGAGGACCCGCTCCCGGAGGACATGCTGAAGCAGAGCCAAGAGTGCTCGAACGACGTGACCCTCGCCTTCACCCCCTACCGCTAATCAACCAACAGCTGTGCATAAAAGTCCAATCACCATTCGAAAATGAAGTGTTGTAGTAGAAGGTGTGGTGTGACGTTGTTTGCCTTCAGTTGCATTTGAGTTGAAGACGGTGGTGTTGATGTTGTATGGTTGTGTTCTTTGTGATGGTGCTATGCAGGGCGGGGTTCGATGCGGAGGGAGACCTCCCAGAGGAGCTTGTCGTCGTAGGGGACTACGCGCTGCTGCGACCGCTCGCGCTTGTCCCGGCGGGAGCCCTCGCCCTCCCGCTCCTCGACCTGTGTCTTGGGCGCCTTGCACGGGTCATCGCGCTCTGCGTTGACCTTATCGTCTTCGGACGCCGCCACCTTTTCTTTGTGTCTACCCACGATCTCGCTCTTGCTCTTGCCGCTCTTCGGTGCTTTGCTGCTGTCGCCGCTTCCGGTCTTGTTGTGTTTCTTCTTCTGCCTGGCCGACGCCGCTGCGGCGGCTTCTTGATTGTCGAGCGACTCAGCCGAGGAGAAGATGCCGAAGCCGCGCACGGGGATGTCTTCGACCCACTCGCGGAAGGGCTCGATCGGCACAAAGTTGTACTTGTGCTCCCGGAACTTGATCATCTCCGAAAAGATTGACGCCTGCCGGCAGCACGCACGCACTATCATCAGTCCACCGCACGCACCACCGCACACGCACACGACACGCACGACACACGCACCTCGATCTTCTTCTTGGCAAAGTTGACCATGCCGTTGGCGATGAACTCGGGTACCTGCGAGAGGTGCTCGAGGTCGATGATGTAGATGGCGATGTAGGGAATGAGGCCGTAGACCTCGTCGTCCGACCCACTCTTCCGCTTGTCGCCGCCGCCACCGCCCGCCGCGTCGTTCTCCCGACTGAGCGCCACCGTGTAGCGCTCGGCCTTGTTGAAGTTCTCGGTCCACGCCTCCCGCTGCACCTCCCGCAGCAGCTTGTACGAATTGTCGGGCGAAATGAGGCTGCTGAGCTCATCGAACACTTTCTTCTCCTTCTTGTTCACCAACTGCATCAAATAGCAAGGGACGTGAGAGTGGTCGGCAAGGCGGCGGCGACGCTCAAGGTCAGGAGGGTGAATGTACCTTCCATGTCTTCTTCAAGCGGTTGATGGAGCTGTGGTTGAGTCCGCACAGGATGGCCGACATGTCGAAAAAGTTGTTGTACCCGAAGCACGCCTGCGCGTAGGGAGAAGAAAAAGTGAGACACCATCGCACAACACAGGGAAACGGTCGTGTCTTAGACTCGCATGCTAACCTTGGCCAAGTTGACGAGCTTGCGCAGGGCGGCCACACGCTGAGGTAGCGCGCGGTAGCTGAGCACCTCGCGGGTGGCCCACTTGGCAACCTGTCAATGAATCGGGTCAGACCGGGCCACAAGGGAACGGCACACGCGCGCGTACCTCGTCCCAGCGATTGAGAAAGTTGAAGATGCCGAGGAAGGAGGAGGTGATGGCCATCTTCCTGTGGGCGTGCATGTAGCCCACAAGTCGAGTCGGAGTTATTTGCCTGGGGTTGAGGAATGATAGGCGTTAAAAAAACGAACAAGCAAACACTTGGTCAATGGCGCCAGCGCTACTGGTGGCGCGCGTACCGGTAGAGGGACTCGGAGTAGAGCGTAAACTGCCGCGCGAGTTCGATGGCGTCGATGTCCATCATCTCCAGCTTGTCCGCCGTCGGGATACGGTTGGGAATGCGCGGAATGGGCGGATTGGACGCCAACCGGCCCTGAAGAATGAAGTAACAAGAGCGAAAGCGAAAGAGAAAAACGAGAGCGAGAGTGAGTCAAAGTGCTCCTGTGGACTGCTTGCGGGAGGGGAGGTACCCCGCGAGAGAAGCGGTAGAAGAGGTCGCTGGCGACCTTGAAGACCGACCGGCGATCCCGCTTCTCGAGCGAGCGGATGATGTTCTGTTGAATCATTTTGTTACCCAGCGCGATCGCCTCCGCCGTCGAGTCCATCCCCAGCTTGTCGCGACACCAATCCACAAAATCCATGCCTGCACAGTTCGCGCATACGGTTGATGCCCAAGCGCCATTAGAAGAAGAAGAAGAAGAAGAGATCCAAGACTGGTCGACGAACGACAAGGCCACGCGCGGTGTGCGTACCGTTGAAAGACCGAACGTATTTCTTGCCCTTCTTGTGGAAGATCTGAGTGGCGACGCCCATGTCCTCGCGTTCCATGACCACTAGGATCTCCGAAAGCGGTGAGTTCTTGTCTACCAGCACCTCGCGAGCCTGTCGTTGGCAGAAGAATGTGAGCCATCTCGCACAACGCAGCTGGGGTGAAGTACTCGTGGCCTGGGTGAGGCAGTACCTGCTCAAGCACGAGAGACTTGATGGCCTCGTAGTGCTGCTCGTTGGGTTGATGCACGCGCAGGGTGTTCTCCACGAAGTTGAGAAGGCGGGCCAGCAAGCGCGGGTCGTCTTCGAAGTCGTAGAAGTGGTTGGCCAGCCACTTGCGCATGACGTTGAGCACGCGCAGCTGCAGGAGCGGCAGGTACTTGTCGTAGAGGAGGTGCGACGAAGAAGAACCCGACGACATCGACGTGGAGACCTCGGCCGCCGGTGGGGAGATGGACAGCTCCATGTCCTTGGCCACCGGCGGCGGTGGCAAATTGTAGCGGTTGATCAGGAAATCGAGCAGCTCTTGTGGCTGGGCGAAGGAGCGGTAGGAACACAGGAAGTCGTCCACGAACTGTCGGTCTGTTTTTCGTCGGGTCAGTGGGTTATGACCAGCACAGAACTTGACTGGTGGGTGGCACCTTGGACCTCGCAGTCGGCGAGGTGCGACATGAGTCGGTCGACCTCACCGCCGATGATGACCTCTTTGCCCTCCTTGATGACCACCTTGAGACCTCGCTTCCAGTCGTCGGCCAGCAGCGATGGAGCCTCACCCTATAGTCGTAAGAGTTGGTTAGCATTAGAGCATCACCCAGAGTAACGGCTACTGTGGAAGACATGGAGCCTACCATTTCCCTCTCTTTGCGCTGACCCTCCTCATGCAGGAGCGACTTGAATGCAAACGAGTCGTGGGCCGCATCGGACCGCTGGCTGGTACCCGCCACGGCGGCCGCGGCAGCGGCACAGATGGCGGCGCCCACGGTCCCACCATTAGGCGGTAGGCGGAGCTGCGCTGCGTCGTCGATGAACCCGGAATCGGCCGCCGCGACGGTGGTGGTTTCCCTGCCGCTGTCGGGGCTGACCCATTCACCCTCCCTTCGAGGGGTGAGTTCGCCGACAGGCTCGCTCTCGGCCGATTCCCGCCTCCCTACACCACCGAGGTTGCCCGGCGGCACGGGCAGAAGTGGTCGTAGTTGATGCCTCGGGGACTGCGGCGAGCCGGACAGTGCCTGCGGTGATTGGTGGTGGCGCGACGGCAAAGTCGAGGTGAGCAGCTGACCGAACGGCACGTCCTCCGCTTTGTAGCCGCCCCGTGGCGTCTGCACTATCGTTTTGAAGCTCCGGAACTCGTTGAAGAGCTCGTAGTCTGCGATACATTGGAGATGTGGGTTGTGAGTTGTGGCTGATGAGCACTACGCCAATCACTCACTCAAAGCGAAGAATCAGCAATGACCGGTGGTGACGTACCAGAGGCCTGCTGAAGCTTCCACCTGGGGGAGCGCTCGACCTGCTCCTGTTTGTGCCGCTCGCGCCATTCGCTGGACTGCCAGTACAGCGGCATGTACTCGTATGATCGTGCGCCGCCCCTACACGCGCCACCAACACGAACGATGAGCCCACCAGCGACTTTTGTTCGTGCTTCATCAACCTATCGAGCGTACCACTCTGGGGCTGCCTGCACGAGCATGGAGTTGCGGTGAAGAACCATTTCGGCCGTCCACGCCCGCCTGTCCCTGTGATTGGATCACAGTCGTCTGCGTCAGGAACAGAAAACCACCAGACCAGTGGGTGTGTGAGAGCATGAACGAAAGTTACTTACATGGGCCCCTTGCGGGGAGTGATCAGGCCGCTGCTCAGCCGCTGCTGTTCGCGGAAGAGACTGTTCCTGTAGAAGTTGTAGAAGCGGCCCTTGCTGCCTTCCTTCCCCTTCCCTTTCTCCTTCTCCTTTGTACACCCAGATCTACTCTGCCCGCCTTCGTCCTCCTCGCTTTCGTTTTCGCTTTCGCTTTCGCTTTCCGTTGAGTTCTCTTCTTCCTCGCTTCCAACCTGCTCTCCCTGCTCGCTGGCTTCGCTGTCGCTGTCGTCCTCCCAGCTGGCGTCTTCGCTCGATGACGCCGAAGAGTAGTCCACATCGCTGTCCTCTTCCTCTTCCCGCCGGCCGTCATCGGCGTTGTCCCCATCGTCGCTCTGGTAGCCGCTCTCCACGACTGCGCCGTGCTTTCGTCGCTTCTCCCAGCCCATCTTACACTGGAGCTCGTCCTCGCAGGGACTGAACTCTCGCGTTGACGTTGCGTTGCTCTCCTGACCAGTCGCCGATGAGTCTTCATCATCGTCTCCCGAGCAGTCCTCGATGTCGCCTTCCTCCGTTTCGCTGCCCTCCATCACATCCCTCCTTCGCCTTCGCTTCGCAGTCGCTGTCGACGTGCGGCCGCGCTCCGCCTTCGCCAGCTGTCGCGTCGACGCTCTCCTCCGCTCCCGCGCTGGGCCAGCACGCACGCCGGTCGTTCCGCTCTCGGCACTCCGCAGCGCTTCCGCTATCTTGGCGTCGCGGATTCTTTGAATTTCTAGACTCAGCTGGTCGGCCGTTGCTTGGCCCTTTCGCGCGCTTTTTCGTCGGCGCCGTGCGGCCTCGCCTTGCGCGGTAGAGGGCTGGAGATGACGATGATGGTGATGGTGATGATCGTGCGTGCTGGTCTCCTTGTCCCTCCTCTTCTTCTTCTTCGTGTGGGATGAACGTCGTTCCTGGGAGTGCTTCATGCGGTCGAGATGGCTTTGTAGAAGGGCGCGAAGTCGCATGTTTTCCTGCTCGAAGGAGCGCAGCGAGGAAGAACGGGACCTCCCTGGCGAGGAGGGAGATGAAGAGGATGACCCCTTGGAGCGAGCCCGAGTGGGCAAGGCTCCTCCTCGGAGCAAATCGTGAGGAGATTCGGCCAGATCGGGAGATCGTCTTCGTTGTGCTCGGTATTCTTGCTCTCCCTCTCCCTCTCCTCCTCCCTCTGCTTCGGAAGCCACCTCCTGCTTCACCCCGTGGAAGAATTCATCCAACGCCGAATTCGATCCGTTCATCTTGTGCATCTGCGCCAGCCTCATCTTCTTGTGTTGCGGCCCTCGGCTACGTCCGTTCCAACGCCTGCAAACGAAACAGAACAACACACAGGAGGTCAGTCAGATTCATCTTCCCCTGGTGCATGCCCCTCTTCCCCTGCACGGCCAGGTACCAGCACAGGAAAGGGCAGCCTTGCTGCCAAGATGAACCAGGGGAGACGAAGTGGAGAGAGAGAGGCGTCAAGAGGACGGGGAGACAACAGGGAAGGATGGATTTGGACCAAACCCAGCGACGACCAGATACCGCCCACAAATAAGAAGCGCCCGTAATTCCTATCTCTCGTCTTCGCTCTTTGCCTTCTCTGACTGTTGGGGTGCTGGGGAGACGAAGGAGGAAGAGGGCAGCAAGTAGTTGTACCTTCACACGTGGAGGGTTGCAACCACCCGGGATGAGTCGTCGTCTAGCTGAGATGAGGTGGCGAAAGGCTCTTTTTATAGGGGCTGGCAAAGGGCGGGCCTTAGACCGTACAGTGCTGCGTGGAGAAGCGGTTGAGTGGTGAGGCGGTGCTCTCGCCTGGCGCTGTTGACAAGAATGTTGTGCCCAGGCCACAAGAGGAAAAGACGTTGAAAAGAGGCCCCATGGGGCTCCTGGCCACCGAGAGTTGTTGGCGCACCACGGCGCACCGCCTGGTGTGTTGGCCGAGAGCGGAACCAATTTTTTATTCGAAGAATTGCAAATTTGTCCTTATTTTTCATTCTCTTGCTGCGGTGTGGACGAAGATGGACGGGAGCGATGACGATGAGTTCAATGGCTTCGAGGAAGGTGAAGAGGAGGAGGATTTCGACTTTGGGGATGGAGATGGCGATGACGACAACGATGATGAACCTCTCCCGTCGCTATCCATGGCAGACGACGATGCCATTAGTAGCAAAGGAAGCATGAGGGCCTATAAAATAATTGCCTTTGAGGACATTATCTCCAGCCAGCAGACCAAGGCGGAGAAGATACACGAAGTGCTCGTACGAGGATCCCCCCACATCTAATTTTACTCTGAATTGCTTCTTGTTGCAGCACCAAGATAGATACGTGGCTTGATTCATCTGTTTGACTCTTTGCCGCCGCTGCAGGGCATCGCCAACTCGTTTGCACGCATCCTGTTGGTGCACTACGGCTGGGACGAGGAAAGGTTGCTGAGCGACTTCTTCGAGCGCGGCATCGACTACGTGTACAAGAGCGCGGGCGTGGTGGCCCCGAAGGAGAACGAAGACGAAGAGGCCGGAGCCGACAAGGCCTCAAGCGACGGCGGGGACGACGACGACCTGAACCCCAGCGCTAAGTGTCGCAAGAAGGAGGTTGCCTGCGAAAGGTATGACGTCGTGTCGTGTCGTGTGTGTCGTGTGTGTCGTGTGTGTCGTGTGTGTAGGGTCTAGTGTGTGGTCAGTTACTAAAACTCGCCACGCAGTTGCATGGACGACGTGCTCGAGGACAATACGACCAAGCTCGCTTGTGGTCACAGGTTCTGCAACGACTGCTACCAGGTACACCGCACCGCATCGAACATTCGCCCGCGGCCCGCGTCTTTCCGAGGGCGAAGGCCACGCACGTTAAGCTGACTTTCGCCGTTCGCGTTGTGCTGGTCGTCTAGACCTACGTAGCCATGAAGATCAACGAGGGACAAGCCAACGCCATCACCTGCATGGCCTACAAATGCAACACAAAGCTCGACGAAACGTTGATTCCCAAGTACGCTCCTCCGCCTCGGGCGTTTGTAGCTTCTCTGGGGACCCGGTTCGAGCGACTCACCGGTGGTGGCGCGTGCAGGCTTGTCGACGACCCAGTCGTTTTGAAGAAGTACCACAAAACCTTGGCCGAGTCCTATGTAAATGACAACCCCCTGGTCAAGTGGTGCACATCCACACCGCACTGCGGCAATGCCGGTACGCGACTTCCCCGTTCTCGTTCTTTGTCGTTCTTTGAGGCCCTCTGACACTATACTCCCTGTCCCTGCCCAGTCGAGGTGTTGTGGGGCAAGCAGGTTGAAGTGCAGTGCTGCTGTCACCATCGGTACGCGCTAGAGTGCCGGCCACTTTCGTTTCAGCTGGCTCACGTGAGCGTGTTTAGGTTTTGCTTCAACTGCCTGAAGGACCCGCACAGCCCGGTGCCGTGCAAGATGGTGAACGAGTGGATGGAAAAGTGCGAGGGCGAGGGAGAGACATTCAAGTACATATCGGCCAACACCAAGGACTGTCCCAAGTGCGGCTCGCCGGTAGAGAAGAACGGAGGCTGCAACCTAATGACTTGTCGCTGCGGCACCTTCTTTTGCTGGGTACGCGTGTTTACTTCTTCCCCCGTCTTTGCGTGTTCATGTCATGACAAACTCTCACGCGTCTTCTTCTTCTTCTTCACAGCTGTGCGGCGCGCAAACGGGCTCTGCGCACACGTGGGAAAATATCGCGGGCCACTCGTGCGGCAAGTACAAGGAGGAAAAGGAAAAGAACGCCGACGACGCCCGCGTGTCTCTTCAGCGATACATGCACTACTACGAACGGTACATCGCATCACACTTCAGACGCTATCACGCCTCGCAGTACGGCTGGACTAGTCAATAACGCAGCGTTCTCTCCCCCCCGGTGTACAGGTACAAGGCGCACAATGATTCTTCGATGCTGGAGGCGCAGATGCGGGTGCAATTGCTCGACAAGGTGTCGGTGCTCCTTGAAAAGACTGGCACGTTCACCTCCTACGAGGAGAAGTGGCTGGCGCGCGCTCTGGACATGCTCTTCGAGGTACTGGGCACCTGGCCTCATTGTCGTTTTGGGGGTTGGTCGGGGAAGAAGTGCGTGAACTCGGCTGATTTTTCCACGACGTTGCTTGCATAGTGTCGCCGAGTACTGAAGTGGTCGTACGCGCTGGCCTACTTCATCTTTGGGCCGGAGGGCAAGAAGATGGTCGACCAGGAAGCCAACAAGGCGCACAAGATGCTCTTTGAAGACCACCAAGAACAGGTAGGTGACAACCACTGTGAGTCACTCCCCGAGCCTCGGCGTACTTACCCTCACGATCTTCACTCACAGCTGGAGATCACCACCGAGATCCTTTCCAAAAAGCTGGAGACTCCACCGCAAGAAATGACCTCTGGTGCGTTTCGGCGTGAGCCCATGCGCGCTTCTGCGGTTCACTGGCTTATGAATCACCTATGATGGTGTGTTGTGCTGTGCAGATCTGCACCTGGACATCATGAATATCACGGTGCTGGCGGAGAGGCGGTGCAAGGGCCTATTCGACATTATACTGAGCGACATCGTGGCCAAGGGAGCCTACGGCTTCGATGTCTCCGGCTACTCCTTCTCCATGGAACTCAGTTCCTTACATGGTACGCCGCTCCGCCACATTCACGCCAGCTGCTCTTTCTGATCCGTGTTGTGTCGTTTTTCGCCCGCGTGCAGCGATCCAGCAGCGGCTGGGCACGCCAAAAGAGGACGAAAGCGCACCAGACGACAAGGCCAAAGGCAAGGAAAGAGAGAAGGAGAAGGAGAAGGAGAAGGAAAAAGAAAAGGAGAAGGAGATCGAGAATGTGGAAGTGAAGGCGGCGCCGGCAGTAGGGCTGAACAGACCGGTGGCCAAGATCGCACGCAAGCGCGACGACAACGCTCGCGATCGGCTGTGGGAAGCTCGACGAGCCCACCGGGGGCAGGCCGTCGCGGCAGTCGGGCAAGAAGTGGCGGTCGAGCCGACGAAGGACAAGCGGAAGAAGAAGGAGAAGGAGAAGGAGGAAGAGGAAGAGGAGATGTTGAAGAAGGCGATGGAGCTTTCTGAAGAGGAGATGATGCGCAAGGCCATCGAGGCCAGCGAGAAGGAACAACTCGGGATAGTGACTTACGAGACGTGGCTCGATGGAGAGATGGACGTCGCGGAGAAGGGAAAGAACGAGGAGGACGAGGAAGACAAAGACAAGAACAACGACAACAAGAAGAAGAAGACGAAGACGAAGACGAAGCGCGCCACCGCCACCAACAAGAAGCGAAAGCGAACGGAGACGAAGGGCCAAGGCGAGCAGCCGGACGCCGAACAGGAACTGCTGCGGCAAGCCATCGCCGCCAGCATCAACGAGTTCTAACACTTTACTTTGGTCGCCCAATGTACAGGAAATAAACGCCCGGCCTCGCGCTCAGACGACGTGGCCGCGGCTTATGCACAGCACCAACGTTTGCCTTTTGTCGTACGTGCACCAGTCTTGTTATTCTTTAAAGGCCTCGCCGCTGTGCTTGGTGCACATCATCAACATGAACCCACGTATCTGGTACGCCTTCTCTTGTCCAACGCTTTCTGTATCCAGTGACTCGAGTTCTGTGCATCGCCACTGGCCAAAAATGGCGTCTTTTCCATTTCCGTCTCTTCCTCGCCCTAAAAGCGAAGCTACTCTCTCGGCCCTCTATCCCTCTTCATCGTGAACCAGAAAGCAACTCCTGACGAGAAGGGGTTCGTGACCAATCTCGCCTTGGATTCTGGGGAAGGTGCTGAGCTAGTGCTAACATTAGAGTCCTTCCCTTCCTGCCTCCAGTACGCAGAATGAGGCAATCTTCCCTGCTGGCGATCGCCCTCCTGCTTGTCGGGGTGGCGGTGATGTTCGATGGCAGCGCCGCTGTTGATATGCCCTGGCTTACCGTGAAACAGGGCAACAACCGCTACTTCATTGCCGACGACCAGGGCCGAGAGGTAAAATCCCTTCTTTACCCCCCAACAAAGCTGACGCCGCGTTCACCACAACGCAGACGATCCTGCGTGGCGTGAACGTAGAGTTTTTGCAGCGCGAGCTCGACGACGCTCGTCGCCCCATTGGTACCAATGACTTTCATCATTGGCCTTGGCCTCGCCTGCCTTCTCTTCGTCCTTGCCTGTCCACTCACTCGCTTAATCTATTTCCCAAGATCCGGCGGACTATGACGGCAAGTGCCCTGTGAACAAAGTTGAGTACTACGAACCGCCGGTGTGCCAGGTGGACGCGGGAAAGGGCCAGTACGGGCAGCCCACCGACTTCAGGTCAGGCAACGACTTTGCCCAGATGCGGGTACCAAGCCATTCACTCCTATGCTGCAGTTAGGTCTCTTACACTATTGTTACGCCCGGCCAGGCCCTCGGGTTCAACTTGGTTCGGCTCTGCCTCAACTGGAACCTGCTCGAGCCGCAGCCGGGCAACTACAGCCAGCAGTACCTCGACCGCATTGCCCAGGTACCCTGCCTGCGCTCCGTTGCTTTGGGTGCCTTTTCAAGAAGCTCATTCCCTCCACGCATGCGCATGTAAGGTGGTGGGCTGGGCCAAGGAACAGGGCATCTATGTCCTCCTGGACATGCACCAGGACCAGTACTCTCGGTTCATCTTCGCCGACCAGGCCTTCAACTATCCTCCCTACTTGCAGCCGCAGGATGGGCAGGACGGCGCTCCCGCGTGGGCCGTCGTGACCGACGGCTGGCCCGCCGTGGCCATTGACGGGCAAGGGCCGCTCAACCTAGCCGTCATGGCCGCAGTCGACAACTTTTACAACAACCTCGTCATCCCGGGCCTTCCTCAGGGCGACGCCCCCGGACCTGGCCTGCAGGATCACTTTATCGGCGCCATCGCTCTCCTCGCCAAGAGGTACAAACTTTTCTGATTCTTTTGCTTATTCTTTCTCTCTTCCCCGTTGTTCATCACTGGTTGTGCAGATTCAAGAACGAGAGCACGGTGGTGGGCTACGAGATCATGAACGAGCCGCCTCCGGGCTTCAACTTCGATCTGATCGATTTCTCGAGCTCGCTCCTCTACCCGATGTATACGCGGGTCATCCAGGCCCTCACGGGCGTACGCGACGGCCTCCCCACGTGCCCTTCGTCGCAGCCCAACTCGCGCGACTGCGCTTACCCGTCGCTGGGCGTGGAGGACAACCGTCACCTCATCTTCTTCGAGCCGATGGCCATCCGCAACCAATTCGACGTCTCCTTCCAGAACTCGGCGCCATTTACGTCGTACCCCAACCTCGTGTTTACACCGCACGTCTACACCCACATCTTCACCATCGACCAGGTGATGGGTCTGCCGGCCACCAACAACATCTACCCGCCGAGCTACGACTTTGCCTTCACCACTGCGCGCTACGAGGCTAACGCGATGAAGGCCGCGGTGCTGGTGACTGAGTTCGGTGGCGCGGCGCATCTGGACAATATCACCCTGATCGGTACCATCGAAGCGCAGGAGAGGAGCCTTGTACGTCGGCCTGCACTCTCGTTTTCGTTCTCTTGAGCCCGCCTCTCATCCGGCTGCGTTGTGGTGGTTGTTCACAGGTGGGTTCGACGATGTGGAGCTGGAAGAGCAACACAGGGACCGACGTTTCGGGAGAGAAGGACATGTGGTCGGTCTACGCCGGGCCTCTCCTTATCAACGGCACGATGCAACCGAGCGGCCCGCTCCTGAAGGCCCGAGAGCACTTCATCTCGCGCATCTACCCGCGAGCCGTGTGGGGCGAGCTGCTCGACTTCTCATACGACAACTACCACCAGAGCTTCACTATGAACGCCGTGGCGGACGCTGCGGGAACCACCCTGATCTACATCCCACCAATCGTGAGCGGGAATGTCACTATCGCCGCCAGTGGGGCGGCAGAGGAGCACGGCGTGACCATCAACCCCGACAACAGCAGGCTGGTCAACATCGACATCAAGGGCGCGGGAGCCTATCAAGTCAATATCGCACCTGCGGGTGATGTTGTTCACCCGCTGACGACCAAGGGTACTGTGCCTCTTCTTTTATGATGCGACTGTGCGCAGCCGCTGCTAACGCTCTGTGCTGGAATGCGTGCAGCCCGCCGCATGCCCGCCGCAGAGATGAGTGTGGAGGGAGCCAGCTTGATGAAGGAGGTGATGGGAGCCTACGCATCCTTGGCGAAGGTCCTTGCTTCGATCAAGGGCCAGCCTTCCAAGCTTCCCGTTCTCCTGGAGTTCCTGGCGTCTGATGCGATGCAGCCTCTGCGAAGGCAGTAAACCTGAAAAAAAAATGGTTATTTCCTTTCTCTGGTTGGCCAACCATTTATTTTCATTTTCTCTTGGGCCTCAATTTGATTGAATCCTCGAAAGATGTCGAACGGAGTGGTTGCGAATGCCATCTGGCGGAGGTCCATGGCCGGAGGAATGAGGGGCGCGTCCGCTAGCTTGCCCATGCGCGCCGGGCAAAGAGTGCGACTCATGCAGGGTGTCGGTCGAAGCGGCAACGAAGATGGCGCCTTCCACGATGCGCCTGACTGGGAATACGCTGGTAAATCTCATGATCAACCCCCCCCCCAAAACTCCCTCAATTTATGCCGCTTTCTGTCTGACCGACGATGAAAAACGTGCGATTAGATGGAACGCCAGCTCCCCCATCGCGGAAGCAGATTGTTTGGATGACCAAGCGACAGCAGACGGAAGAGCGAATCCAGCGCTTGCGTGAGGAGGTGATGGAGATGGAACAGAAGGAGCTCGAGCGCCAGTCCGTGCTCAAAGACGAGTAAACAGCGAACCTCCTCTTCGTGCAGCCCAACCGCTTGTATTCCTAAAATTCTTTGTAGGAGGCGTTCGCGCCAAAAGCAACCCGGCGTTGCATCTTCTCGATTTGATTGAGGAATGGAGAAGGACGTGCAGACTCTGACTGCCCGTTTCGAGGAGGGGGAATGCTTTTACGCCATCCTCAGCGTGAAGAAGGATGCATCTGCCACTGAAATCAGAAAGGCCTACCACAAATTGGCCCTCCAGTTCCATCCGGACCGAGTGCAAGGTGACGACGCGGCCCGGGCCAGGGCCAAGAGCGAGTTCCAGACCCTGGGGCGCATCTACGAGACCCTAAGCGTGGAGGAGAAGCGAAAGTTTTACGATGAGACAGGCTCGATAGAGCATGACGATTTCCTATCGAGCAGCGAGGACAAGAATTGGGATGAGTACTGGCGCCTGCTCTTCAAGAAGGTCACCTCCGATGACATCGAGAACTACGCCAAGTCGTTCAAGGGTTCAGAGCTCGAGGCGTCCGACGTCAAGCAGGCCTATGTCGATCACGAGGGTACCCGCCCTACAGCAGCATTCTTTCGAGCTTGTTGAGCTCACGCTCCTATCAATGTCGGTTGCAGGCAACATGGAGCGCATCATCGACACGGTGGTGCTGAGCAGCTGGGACGACGAAGACCGGTTCCGTGCCATCATCGACGCTGCAATCAAGGCGGGCGAGGTACCGACCTTTGACGAGTACGAGGCGAGCGCAAAGAAGAAGCAGAACAAGAAGCGCACCACCGCCGCGGCCAGACGACGCAAGGCGCAGGAAGAGGAAGAGGCCAAGGAGGCCGAGGAGCTCGCGCAGAAGATGGGCCTCAGGACGGGCGGCAAGAAGGGCGGCGATGACGCGCTCAAGCAGATGATCCTTCAGAACAAGGGCAAGTCAGAGACACGCTTCAACTCGGTCATCGCCAAGTACGTGCATTCCTCCGCGCTCTTGAGCTGCTGCTTTGGTCTGACGCAATCGTCCTCTCTGTTGCGCAGCTTGGAGGCCAAGTACGGGGGCAAGCAGGAGACCAGGAAGAAGGGAGCCGGGCGCAAAGGCAAGAAGCAACAACAAGAAGAGGAAGAGGAGGAACGAAACGACGAGCCAACAGAAGAGGAATCGCTACGGAAGAAGCTCGAGGAGAAGAAGAGCAAACCGGAAGAGAAGGCGAGAAGCCGAAAGAAGAGGAAGATCGAGCAGGACGACGAAGAGGTGGACCTCGACGACGAGCCGACGGAAGAGGAGTTTGAACAGGCGAGGAAACGACTGCAGGAGCAGAGGAAGACCAAGGCAGCACCCGCCACCAAGAAGACCACCCAGCGCGCCGCCGCCAAGA
>CDFN01049123.1:0-17439 GCA_000826445.1 Acanthamoeba quina | reverse complement strand
GGGGGGGGTAGAAGAGACAATCAAATCAGCACCACTGAAAGGATTGGTTCGCGTAGATGCTGTGAGTTTTCCTGAAGTACCCGTGCGTCTTCTTCGGTGACCACGTCACGAAGCTCGGCTTTGGCTTTCGCCTCTGATAGCCGGATGAGCGATTCCAGCTGTCGCGCGCACAAGAGAAAGCAAATGATTGGAGGTGAGCAAATCAGTCGGGCACGGGAGAGCTGCGAGCTGCGGACGTGAGCTGACTTCGCCGTACCTGTCTTGTGGTGATAGGTGTGGAATCTGAGGCCCGGTGCTTCTTGCGAAGGGAGATGTAGAAGTTTTGCAGCACGACCGACGCCTCCACGCTGAGCCTGCATCGTGGGGCACGCGCAGTGTTGTGAGAAGTGGGCTCACTCCATCAGCCGAAGAGGCCAGGAGCCTCAGGGCAAGTGGACAATGGGCGGAGATGGGCCACGCACTTGGGCGAGACGTATTTCTTCGCGTAGGCAATGTACTTGCGCACGAGGAGCGGTGGAATAAGCGTGTCCGCGGGGATGAGAGACGGGTCGAGCCGTTGGAGCAACGACTTGCGCTTGGTCGGGTCCTCCTCATTCTCCACTGCTCCGCACACAAGTCGTAGTTGAGAGAGAAATCAAACAGGCACAGAAGCCAGGCAACCAGAAAGGGTGGCAATTGTGACAGACATGGATACCTTTCTTCCTCTTCCTGTGCACCTTCTTTTGGGCCGAGTGCAGCTGTACAGGCAAAGATGACAATGTGTAAGGTTAGCCTCCATCGGCCTATCGTAAGCTCCAAAGAGACGCACCGCCATGACGTGGTCGGAGATCATTTGGTCTCGCTGCTCGTCGGGCTTGTCCAACAGGATGAAGACCAAGTCGAAACGCGACAGCACCGCCTCGCTCATTTTCAGGTTCTCCGCCACGGTCTTGGCTCGACTGAGGGTTTCGGCGGAAGGTTAGACCTCAGGTGAGGTGCCCAAAACGCAAACGAGTCGTTACGTACTTGTAGTGTCCGCCCACGGGATTCGCCGCGGCGATCACTGCCGTGCGGGCGGGCAGAGAGCAAACGATGCCGGCCTTTGCGATCGATATCGATTGCTGCTCCATGGCTTCCAGCAGCGATTGGTGCTCGCTGGGCATCTTATCAAACTCGTCGATGCAGCACACGCCCTGGTCGCCTGCCATGTCCATAAGTGTGACACTTCTTAAGTTGGCTTGCTTGTGGCTCATTGAAAGGTGAGTGAGGGAGTACCGAGGATGAGCGCTCCGGCTTCGAGCGCATAGTCTCCCGATCCCTTCTCCTTGAAGAGGGTGACAGTCAAGCCAGACGACGACGAGTACGACCCGCACACGTACACCCCGCGAGGTGCGACGTTGCTGACAGCCTGGAGAAGCTGCGATTTACCCAGACCTGGCCATCGCGGGCAGTCAGACGCACGGTCGCCAAACTGATTGAAGAAGTGGGCCGGTACCGGGGTCGCCCACGACGAGCACATGTGAGTCGCTACGGATCGGCAGCGTGTCTTTGTCGTGGCCCCGCCGCGTGCCAGCAAACAAGGCCAGCATGAGCCCCGCTGTGTGCCCCAAAGCCACGGCCGGCGATTGGTGAGTCATGCCCCGCACGCAAAAGGAAGCACTTGTGGGCGGCCGGCGCCGGTGGGGGTACCTTTGACCAGCTGGTGGCCGAAGATCGTGGGGCACAGGGAATTGACGATCAGCGAAAAGAGGTTCTCCTGCGAGGCGATGTCGGCGATCATTTGCAGGTCGACCATGGAAAAGTCGACCGCTTCGAGCTTGTCCATCTGCTTGCAGTTCTCCACCACATTGGCATCGAGATAAATCACGAACATCGCCTTCTCCTTCTGCTGCTTTCCTCCTCGACCTTGTTTGGCAAATGCGATCGCGCAAGTGTGTCAGGGCCGCAGGCTCAACGGCCTTTCCGCTACTGACACACTGCGCGGAAGCACGTACCGGGCTTTTCGAGGTCGGGATTCATGACCTTGACGATACCGGCCACCGTGACCACGTCTCCCGGCACGCCTGCATCGACCATGTCGTCCGTGAGCTCGCACTCAATCGTCCGGGGCACTCGGCCTGCGTCGTTTCCCGTCGCCATCAGCTCTTGCACTCTGTGCGTGTTGAGCGGTAAGTGGAAACTGGTCGTTGCCGTAGTAAGATGGCGAAGAGTGGTGGGAAGTGCTACCTGATCTTTTGCCAGTCGACCGTCACTGCCGAGCCACGGACGGGATCGAATGCGCGGCCACGGCAATGCGTGGTGGCACACTTCTCCGGCGCACTGAATTTGCCGTCCTCGAAGATGCGCATCATGGTGCTGCCGCAGCGGCCACAGTGGAAGTCCATTTGCCGCACAATGGGCTTGATGTTGCCTACCCGCACGATCGTGCCTCGCACGCAAGTGAACTTACCTGCGGGTGACACACGCACATACCACAGGGGGCCGTAAGCGTGTGCTGGTCGAGTGTGACTGTGTCGTGTGCTCGCCCGTACCGATGTAGTTGGACTTGATCTTCTTGATGGCCGTTACTTTGTCGTAGTGTGCAAAGCGGATGTTGAGCTTGTGCTTGCTCACTTTCTCTTCGCTGACGCCGTGGTAGACGACCTGATGCACACGTCACGCCACGACCTAAGCCCATGTTGCGTGCACGCACAGCCGAGCAGCGCGTCGCGCGGGTCCGGCGCACCTCAAAGACGGCAACGCCAACCGAGCCTATGCAGAGCTCGGGTTCACCCAGCAGAGCGGGCATGAAGATGCTCTTTGTCTTTTCATCTAATTCCTTCACCAAGAGGCTGTAGTCGAGCGTGAGGCCCCTCATCCGTCGAATCGCTTCCTACCATTTCAATCACATAAATCAATCAATAATGAATGAATAATGACTGGCGCCGTAGAGGGAGGGCACCTTTTGGGCAGGTGTGGTAATGGGCGACAGGTAATTGATGAAGCCATCAATGAGGGTGGCCCGGCTCGCCATATCCTCAGGCGAGAACTCCTCAAACGGGAAGTACAGGCTCCAGCCTAGGTAGCCCGATGCGCCGGCACCTTGGCTCTGCTTCATCGCTTGTGTGTTGCTTTCGGCCGATTAGTTGCGAATAAATGATTTCCTTATTTCCTGGAAGAAATTAAATAATGTGAAAAAACAATCACAAGGCGTCGATGTTCGACTCAGACGCTTGTTCCACAACTTCGACCTCCTGTCCCGTCTTGATGCTCCCTGCGCGCCGCAATGTTCTTGTGAGCTCTCACAGTGTTCAGCCCATTACAGAGGAGTTTGAGTGCCTCGTACCGGTGTAGCTGGTGTGCAGGAGGTACTGGCCAAAGTACTGCTTCCCATTTCGCGTGCGGAAGGTGGTCAGCGTGCGCGTGGGCTCGTGCTTGCCGAGCTCGCCCAAGACCGGGTCCACGCGTGGCAGCATGCAGCGATCGCAGGGCTGGGCCACATGGAACTCCACCCTGTATGCATGCGCCGAAGTGAGCAAGTGTGGCAAAAGCATCTTCGCGCGTGTGTGCGTTGGTGCTCCACGGACCCTCCAATCTTGAGCTTTCGCCAAAAGTCCTCCGCGAACGGCGTCCCTGCGCCGCGAACCACACTGGACGAGGAAAGAGGAGGTTTGTGCTCGTTCCATTGCGTCGCGTCCGCCTACCGCCCGCGGCCAGAGACGTACATGTTGGGACGGAAGCGGTCCATGGTGATGTGTACAGCCTCCTCGCCGTTCTCGCTGGCCATCTGTTCGACCCTCGCCACAAGATCTGCATTTACGTTGGTGGTCAACAGCTCAGTCGCGCAGTGGGGAAGGTGTGACGGCGCTACCCGCAAGGGACTCCTGCGAGATTACGAGAAAGGGCTGGCAGTCGGTCAGGGAGGTGATGCTCTCGACGCCTGGCACTGACCAGTCGGGATCGACTCGTCGGGAGAAGTCCTTCGTCATTCGCACCAACCTGCGACGCACCTCAGGGTTAGCGATCTGCGCCCATCGCTGGAGACCGTGAGCGGCTACCTGAGCGGCTTCTTGAGGAAGGTGGACAGCCACTGGGCGGCCTCGGCGCCCTCATCGACGACCGGCACCGTCGCGTTCCACAGTCGGACCTGCTCGTGATCGGCCTTGTCGTGCTCTGTCGAGTAGGCCAACGGTATGCGAAGGGTGTCCATCCCCGGCGCGTCAAGGCACAGGTGCTCATTCTACATGAACACGAGTGATCAGCCACAGGCGATATGATCAACATCTGGGAAGGCATGGCGTGAGTGGTGGTACATACCTCGAAGCAAGGCACAACGAGGGCCATGCGAGGGATCTGGCGGAGAGTGACGAAGGAGCGCAGGTTGTCGCGCGCCTGCTCGGTCACGACCATCCACTCGCGGTCGTGTTCGAAACCGTATTTGTTGAGACGGGCTTCGTCCAGCGCGATGCCGCGGCAAGACTTGACGGGGTACACCCACAGGCCCGTAACCTCCACCTTTCCCGTTGCTGTCGCTGCTTGGTTGCCCATCGTAATCCAACAAACTGAGCTTTCGATTAATAGGAGTTAAAACAGTGGGCTGTGGCTGCGCTTTGCTGTCTGTGATCAAAGAAGAAGGAGCAAGAAGGAGCACAAACCCGTGGGGGGGGACTGGGCGAGGAGAGGAGCAGCTTCTTTCTCCTCTTCTAAAAGAGCATTTCTTTCTTCCCTTGCCTTCACCCCTTTTGGGAACTGGGCCACTGGGTTTGGTTTGGTTTTTGTCGACGGAAAGGGCCCGTGAAGCGGGACAAGAGGCGAAGGCCCCCTTTCCACATCGTCGGGAACAAGGACTTCAGTCACCGGTTCCCACTCTGGCCACGGCTTCTGCGTTGGCGGTGAGCCAGACTCCACTTGAGGTGAAGGCCTTGCATCTGGTTAGCCATGTTTCGTGTGCTCCTTTGGCTATGGCGAGTGAGATGTTGCTTATCAGTTTGGCCCTGTCCATCATGCTGTAGTACACCAGGGCGGGGTGGAGTGCTGTGGGGATGTATCCCAGGGACCCAAGCTCCATGTTGTACTTGTGCAGCTCTGCAAATGGGGTGTACTCACAGGGCACCATGTCTTGTGCAGCCTCTCCAGCATGGAACCAGAGAGGAATGTTGGTGGCCAGGGCCCCTTTGACTGTTGATGCTGCTTGTATGAGGGCCTGCACCCTATTACCCATGCTTGTTGTGATGGTGGTGTTCACCTTGCACTCAGCAGAGAAGGGGTGTAGGGTGATCTCTTTGTCAGCACCACACATTGGACACCATTGGTCTTCATACACCTTTTGGTGAGCATACCATTGGATCAGCTGGTGCTCATCTGTGCAGGCTTCCACCATGGGGGGCACAGGGGTGGCGCTGCTGGGTGCGTGGTGCCAGTAGTGGTGGTGTTTAACTGCCTTGACCGGCAGGGTGCTGTACCTGGCCTTGTGCATGAAATTGGCCATCCTGGCCATGTTGGTGTGGTGTCTGCTGTTGAGGGCGTTGTGCGTGGCTTGGTAGCTAGTACCAGAGAAGGTGCTCCACTTCCCTCTCACTGGGGTGGCATTGTGAGCTCCACTTGCCAGTATGTCAACTAAGGCTCAGAGTGTGGATTCTGCTTCCACTCTTCAGGCAATTCTGCTTGGGTGGTGATGAGGCGGCTCATGAGTGTGTGCAGCTCTTGCAGGCTCTCTGGTGGCAGTGCTTGCAGCATTTTGGCATCTACACCATCTGTGCCCAGCGCCCCTTGCTTGGCACTATTCAATGTGTTGTTGAACTCCTTGTTGGACACCTCCACAGTGAGGCTATCCACCACCTCCTGAGGGAGAGGAGCTTGGTGTGCATGGAACCATGGGTGAGTCCCCTGATAGGCAGCAATGGGTGAGTACTGTGCTGCCCAGAACTCCAAGAAGGCCTTTAGGACTGTATGTGGGTTGCAATATGTGGTGCGCATGCCATTGATGATCAAGGTGGCAGACTCCACAGGCTTAGAGAGGCATTGGTTGGAGAGTCGCCTCCAAAAGGTGGCCAGAGCAGATGGGGAGTTGAGTGGGGTGTACTTAAGTAGATGCCCAATGTGGTCCTGGTCCTTTGATTGCAGAAGGCTGTCCAGGTGTGACTGCAGCTGCTTCACCTTATGCTCCACAAGGGAGAGGTAGGACAGAGTGTTGGTGCTGCTCCACTGTGGTGGTACAGGGATGCACACCCACTCAGGTGCCAAGGCCAGCTTGTGCATTGCATTGGTGGTAGCAACAACTCAGTCATTGAGCACACACATTCTTGCATGGTGCACCAACTTGGCAGCCTTGTGGGTGTACTGTTGTGCAAGACCAATATCTGCTCCTTCACAGTGGCTGGTGGAACACCACAGCACCTCCATTGCTGCCTTTGCAATACATTGGAACAGGTGCACAGGTGGGCTGTCAGTGGGAGGGCTCACTGCTGCTGCAAACTTTGAGGCCACACCAGGGAGGTCAAGGAGGTGTGAAGTGTACACCTTGGTGGTGGAGTGGGCCACTGGTGGGGGGGCAGGACCACTGTCAGAGTGGATGGACACCACAATGGGTGAGTGATCAGCACCTGTGGCAACATGGTCTAAAACATCAGTGTCCAGCATTGCAAGGTCCAGTGGTACCAAAAAGAGGTCAATGCACTTGCACATGATAGGGGGCTGGTTTAACATGGCCCACAATGCACAACTGGAGCATAGGGTGCTATGTCAGTTGGCATGACTCAGAAAGCTGAGCAGGTGGGCCATGCTACTGTGATTCAGGTTTTCAATGGGCAAATGCCAAGAGCGGGGGACCACCTTGGTGAACCTGTTCCAGCTGTATTTGATGGTGTGGGGGTGAACAGCACAAAACAAGTCCACTAGCCCCAGGCTGGAGGTGAGGGTGTTCAGCCCTTTGCTGGAGCAAAACCATGCAGGGCAGCTGTGGTCAACCACAGCCAGGGCAACATTAAAGTCACCACCCACCACAGTTTTCCACCCCTTGGCAGCACACTCAGCAAGGATTGGCTGAAGGCGCAGGCCCACCCATTCATCAACCCTTCTGCACCCATTGGAGGGTGCATACATGTTGACTATGCATGTTGGGATCCCAGTGATCACCAACAACAGCAGCATGAGGCACTGGTTAGGTGCCCATTCTCCACCATCATAACACTTGAAGGTGCAGTGGGTGCACATGTACTGGGCAAGGGGGGCTGCCACCATGACAGCAAGGCCTCCAGTGGTGAACACCCTCACACTCAGGGCTAGGGCGCACTTGGTGTGGTACTGTGCTTGTGAGAGGGAACCAGCCTCAAGTTTGTTTGCCAGTGTGGCCAGTCATATGGCCATTTGCTTTGCCCAGAGCACTGTGGCTGATGGTGAGGCAAAGTAGACTTTGTTGGTCAATCTCCATGCCAGGTGGTCTTCCAGGTCATCCCCTGTGTCTTGTACCACTCCTGTCTCCTGGAGCAGCACTATGTGCCAGTTATGTTTGGCCATGAGATGGTCAATTGTGGCTAAGCAGGAGGGGGAGCAGGCAATATTGGCAGAGACAATGTTGAGGATTCCACTGACCACAGCAATGGGCAATATGGCCCCTCCTGCAGCAGAGTCCAAGTTGGTCCACTCACCCAAGGCACTGGCACTGGCAGGGAGGAGGCCCACGATCAGGAGGGTCCAAAGGAGGAGGGTGGGTGTGCTGCTGGGAGCTCTGCAGGTAGGAGCTCAGGCATGAGCAGCAAGCTTTCTGCACCAGTGCACCAAGAGCCAGTGGGGGGCTACTTGCAGGCCCCAGCAGGGGCTCATCAAGGAGCTCAGAGGGGTGTGCAGATGCAACAGTGGGGGGCAGGACACAACCACACTGACAAACAGAAGGGACATGAGGAGTGTGATGATGGAGAGGACTATCCTATGTATTGAGGGGTGAATATGTGGCCAAGGGGCAACAAAAGGAGCACGCACACTAGACCACTGGCTTGTACACTGTGGCTGTGGTGTTGGTGAGCTGGGCATAGGTGGTGAGGGCGGTGTTGTTACATTCCCTCCTTTCTGCAAAGTGTTGCTGCCTGGCCTGTGCCACAGTGGCATTGCTGGCCCTATTGCACTGCTCTTCAGCATGTGACTTGGCTTTGGCCTCCTGCTCATCAGTGGATTTGGCACAGCTGATGGAGAGGACCTTCCTGTTACAGCACTTGGCGCCTGTGTGAGGTGGTCAGGGCACAGCTGGGGTCAGGGGGTGTGCAGGGGGGTGTCAGGGGATGTGACAGGGGGAATACCATTGAGGGTGAGTGCATTATGAAGACTGGTCACTGTGGTGAACTCAATCAGCAGCCAGGGGGCGAACCTACCATCTTCCAGTTTACTGAAGTACAAACCAAAGATGGGACTGCAGTGCTGGGTGAAGAACTGGATGAGGGCAGAGTGGGAGGTTGCCTCAGCCAGGTTCTGGATGAAGGCCTTGTGGGAGGCTCCCTGGCTGAATGAGTCCAGCCATGGGCCAACCATGAGTTCCTTGCCCTGAACAACAATGGAGCAGAGGGTGCAGATGGATTCAGCCACTGTACAGTCCTCAAGCTGGAGTTGCCATGTTCCCAGCATGACAAGGGAGAGGGTGGCTTGTCCAATATCTACAGCAATGCTGTGCTTGGCAGTGTACTCAATAATACTCTGGAGATCAACATGCATGGTGACATCCTTGGTGGCTCAGATCACCACCTTTCTCTTCTCATGGGATGGGGCCAAGAGACTGACAGAGATCTGGCCATGACCCCTGAGTTTGAGTCAAAGGGCATGTTGTCCTGTTGGGCCAGGACCCCCATGCCCTGGATATGGTGCACCACTGGCATATAGTTGAGAGCTGTGATGCATGAGACCAGGATCACACATTGGGTGCTGAGATCTCTGCTGAGGTCATCACTGTCATCCAGTTCTTCAACAGGGTCATCTGAATCAATCTCCTCAATTGATTCATCAGAACATTCAAATGAGTCCTCAGGGCAGCATCTTTTGAGAAGGGGACCTTGCATTGTAATGAGGTAAGAGGTGTAAGATGAGGAGAACAGAGAAGAAATGGGATCTGGGAGGGGCCAGGAAAAAATACCCCTTTTGCAGGGCCTGATAGGTCTCCATCCTGCCACTGTGGGGGGCCAATCTGCAGTCACAGCTGTGTCCACTGATATGGGTGAGATGGGTGAAAAGCAAACAGCCTGAATGTACTTGTATGGTAAGTTGTGGCTGATATAGGAGAGGAAGATCTTGGGCTGATCTGTGAGAGGAGGATGAGGTGTGGGCAGGTCAATGAAAGCAGGTGAGGAGCAGCACAACCTGTAGGGCACTGGTAGGATAATTTGAAACTGAGGGGCCAAGGGGGGCCATCCCTGAGGAGACACATGGGGAGAGGGCCGGTCTGATGACAAGGGGGGTATGGGTGGGTGGGAGATGACAGGGAGGATTGGAGGGTAGAGCGGCTGCATACGTTGCACAACTTCGTCCCTTATTTCTATAGGGTTGGTGGGCAGGAGAGGGTGTGTGTTTGTGTTTGACCACATAAGGCATTGAGGGGTACTCCAGGTAAAAGAAGTGGGAAGGTTGTGAACAGTGTGGACTGCATTTGGGAGAAAAGATGCAAGAAAGATCGAATTGCGCCAGAAGTGGCACATTGGAGATGGGGGGACGGGGCGAACAAACGATGACAATAAGACCATGGAGGGTCAAGGCTGACGGATAACGGCTGCCAGTAGCCGGAAGGAAGATGAAAAAGCAATACGGGGGGACGGAAAGATGAGACGCGGGATTAAGATCCGTAAGGGCATGGAGGCCCAAGGCGAGCGGATGAGGGCTGCTCGTAGCCACCAAACGACGTGAGTGGGGGGTACCATGAGGGGTGTCGCCGTTAGAATGCAGGAGATGCGTCCGTCAGTGGGCCACTGCGTTGCACATTCCGTGCATTCCACGTGGCAAAAGTACCCGTTTAGTCGGTGAGGCTGCTTCATCTTCACCCTACTTCCTGCCTTTACCACCCTTCTTGGCGGCGGCGCGCTGGGTGGTCTTCTTGGTGGCGGGTGCTGCCTTGGTCTTCCTCTGCTCCTGCAGTCGTTTCCTCGCCTGTTCAAACTCCTCTTCCGTCGGCTCGTCGTCGAGGTCCACCTCTTCGTCGTCCTGCTCGATCTTCCTCTTCTTTCGGCTTCTCGCCTTCTCTTCCGGTTTGCTCTTCTTCTCCTCGAGCTTCTTCCGTAGCGATTCCTCTTCTGTTGGCTCGTCGTTTCGTTCCTCCTCTTCCTCTTCTTGTTGTTGCTTCTTGCCTTTGCGCCCGGCTCCCTTCTTCCTGGTCTCCTGCTTGCCCCCGTACTTGGCCTCCAAGCTGCGCAACAGAGAGGACGATTGCGTCAGACCAAAGCAGCAGCTCAAGAGCGCGGAGGAATGCACGTACTTGGCGATGACCGAGTTGAAGCGTGTCTCTGACTTGCCCTTGTTCTGAAGGATCATCTGCTTGAGCGCGTCATCGCCGCCCTTCTTGCCGCCCGTCCTGAGGCCCATCTTCTGCGCGAGCTCCTCGGCCTCCTTGGCCTCTTCCTCTTCCTGCGCCTTGCGTCGTCTGGCCGCGGCGGTGGTGCGCTTCTTGTTCTGCTTCTTCTTTGCGCTCGCCTCGTACTCGTCAAAGGTCGGTACCTCGCCCGCCTTGATTGCAGCGTCGATGATGGCACGGAACCGGTCTTCGTCGTCCCAGCTGCTCAGCACCACCGTGTCGATGATGCGCTCCATGTTGCCTGCAACCGACATTGATAGGAGCGTGAGCTCAACAAGCTCGAAAGAATGCTGCTGTAGGGCGGGTACCCTCGTGATCGACATAGGCCTGCTTGACGTCGGACGCCTCGAGCTCTGAACCCTTGAACGACTTGGCGTAGTTCTCGATGTCATCGGAGGTGACCTTCTTGAAGAGCAGGCGCCAGTACTCATCCCAATTCTTGTCCTCGCTGCTCGATAGGAAATCGTCATGCTCTATCGAGCCTGTCTCATCGTAAAACTTTCGCTTCTCCTCCACGCTTAGGGTCTCGTAGATGCGCCCCAGGGTCTGGAACTCGCTCTTGGCCCTGGCCCGGGCCGCGTCGTCACCTTGCACTCGGTCCGGATGGAACTGGAGGGCCAATTTGTGGTAGGCCTTTCTGATTTCAGTGGCAGATGCATCCTTCTTCACGCTGAGGATGGCGTAAAAGCATTCCCCCTCCTCGAAACGGGCAGTCAGAGTCTGCACGTCCTTCTCCATTCCTCAATCAAATCGAGAAGATGCAACGCCGGGTTGCTTTTGGCGCGAACGCCTCCTACAAAGAATTTTAGGAATACAAGCGGTTGGGCTGCACGAAGAGGAGGTTCGCTGTTTACTCGTCTTTGAGCACGGACTGGCGCTCGAGCTCCTTCTGTTCCATCTCCATCACCTCCTCACGCAAGCGCTGGATTCGCTCTTCCGTCTGCTGTCGCTTGGTCATCCAAACAATCTGCTTCCGCGATGGGGGAGCTGGCGTTCCATCTAATCGCACGTTTTTCATCGTCGGTCAGACAGAAAGCGGCATAAATTGAGGGAGTTTTGGGGGGGGGGTTGATCATGAGATTTACCAGCGTATTCCCAGTCAGGCGCATCGTGGAAGGCGCCATCTTCGTTGCCGCTTCGACCGACACCCTGCATGAGTCGCACTCTTTGCCCGGCGCGCATGGGCAAGCTAGCGGACGCGCCCCTCATTCCTCCGGCCATGGACCTCCGCCAGATGGCATTCGCAACCACTCCGTTCGACATCTTTCGAGGATTCAATCAAATTGAGGCCCAAGAGAAAATGAAAATAAATGGTTGGCCAACCAGAGAAAGGAAATAACCATTTTTTTTTCAGGTTTACTGCCTTCGCAGAGGCTGCATCGCATCAGACGCCAGGAACTCCAGGAGAACGGGAAGCTTGGAAGGCTGGCCCTTGATCGAAGCAAGGACCTTCGCCAAGGATGCGTAGGCTCCCATCACCTCCTTCATCAAGCTGGCTCCCTCCACACTCATCTCTGCGGCGGGCATGCGGCGGGCTGCACGCATTCCAGCACAGAGCGTTAGCAGCGGCTGCGCACAGTCGCATCATAAAAGAAGAGGCACAGTACCCTTGGTCGTCAGCGGGTGAACAACATCACCCGCAGGTGCGATATTGACTTGATAGGCTCCCGCGCCCTTGATGTCGATGTTGACCAGCCTGCTGTTGTCGGGGTTGATGGTCACGCCGTGCTCCTCTGCCGCCCCACTGGCGGCGATAGTGACATTCCCGCTCACGATTGGTGGGATGTAGATCAGGGTGGTTCCCGCAGCGTCCGCCACGGCGTTCATAGTGAAGCTCTGGTGGTAGTTGTCGTATGAGAAGTCGAGCAGCTCGCCCCACACGGCTCGCGGGTAGATGCGCGAGATGAAGTGCTCTCGGGCCTTCAGGAGCGGGCCGCTCGGTTGCATCGTGCCGTTGATAAGGAGAGGCCCGGCGTAGACCGACCACATGTCCTTCTCTCCCGAAACGTCGGTCCCTGTGTTGCTCTTCCAGCTCCACATCGTCGAACCCACCTGTGAACAACCACCACAACGCAGCCGGATGAGAGGCGGGCTCAAGAGAACGAAAACGAGAGTGCAGGCCGACGTACAAGGCTCCTCTCCTGCGCTTCGATGGTACCGATCAGGGTGATATTGTCCAGATGCGCCGCGCCACCGAACTCAGTCACCAGCACCGCGGCCTTCATCGCGTTAGCCTCGTAGCGCGCAGTGGTGAAGGCAAAGTCGTAGCTCGGCGGGTAGATGTTGTTGGTGGCCGGCAGACCCATCACCTGGTCGATGGTGAAGATGTGGGTGTAGACGTGCGGTGTAAACACGAGGTTGGGGTACGACGTAAATGGCGCCGAGTTCTGGAAGGAGACGTCGAATTGGTTGCGGATGGCCATCGGCTCGAAGAAGATGAGGTGACGGTTGTCCTCCACGCCCAGCGACGGGTAAGCGCAGTCGCGCGAGTTGGGCTGCGACGAAGGGCACGTGGGGAGGCCGTCGCGTACGCCCGTGAGGGCCTGGATGACCCGCGTATACATCGGGTAGAGGAGCGAGCTCGAGAAATCGATCAGATCGAAGTTGAAGCCCGGAGGCGGCTCGTTCATGATCTCGTAGCCCACCACCGTGCTCTCGTTCTTGAATCTGCACAACCAGTGATGAACAACGGGGAAGAGAGAAAGAATAAGCAAAAGAATCAGAAAAGTTTGTACCTCTTGGCGAGGAGAGCGATGGCGCCGATAAAGTGATCCTGCAGGCCAGGTCCGGGGGCGTCGCCCTGAGGAAGGCCCGGGATGACGAGGTTGTTGTAAAAGTTGTCGACTGCGGCCATGACGGCTAGGTTGAGCGGCCCTTGCCCGTCAATGGCCACGGCGGGCCAGCCGTCGGTCACGACGGCCCACGCGGGAGCGCCGTCCTGCCCATCCTGCGGCTGCAAGTAGGGAGGATAGTTGAAGGCCTGGTCGGCGAAGATGAACCGAGAGTACTGGTCCTGGTGCATGTCCAGGAGGACATAGATGCCCTGTTCCTTGGCCCAGCCCACCACCTTACATGCGCATGCGTGGAGGGAATGAGCTTCTTGAAAAGGCACCCAAAGCAACGGAGCGCAGGCAGGGTACCTGGGCAATGCGGTCGAGGTACTGCTGGCTGTAGTTGCCCGGCTGCGGCTCGAGCAGGTTCCAGTTGAGGCAGAGCCGAACCAAGTTGAACCCGAGGGCCTGGCCGGGCGTAACAATAGTGTAAGAGACCTAACTGCAGCATAGGAGTGAATGGCTTGGTACCCGCATCTGGGCAAAGTCGTTGCCTGACCTGAAGTCGGTGGGCTGCCCGTACTGGCCCTTTCCCGCGTCCACCTGGCACACCGGCGGTTCGTAGTACTCAACTTTGTTCACAGGGCACTTGCCGTCATAGTCCGCCGGATCTTGGGAAATAGATTAAGCGAGTGAGTGGACAGGCAAGGACGAAGAGAAGGCAGGCGAGGCCAAGGCCAATGATGAAAGTCATTGGTACCAATGGGGCGACGAGCGTCGTCGAGCTCGCGCTGCAAAAACTCTACGTTCACGCCACGCAGGATCGTCTGCGTTGTGGTGAACGCGGCGTCAGCTTTGTTGGGGGGTAAAGAAGGGATTTTACCTCTCGGCCCTGGTCGTCGGCAATGAAGTAGCGGTTGTTGCCCTGTTTCACGGTAAGCCAGGGCATATCAACAGCGGCGCTGCCATCGAACATCACCGCCACCCCGACAAGCAGGAGGGCGATCGCCAGCAGGGAAGATTGCCTCATTCTGCGTACTGGAGGCAGGAAGGGAAGGACTCTAATGTTAGCACTAGCTCAGCACCTTCCCCAGAATCCAAGGCGAGATTGGTCACGAACCCCTTCTCGTCAGGAGTTGCTTTCTGGTTCACGATGAAGAGGGATAGAGGGCCGAGAGAGTAGCTTCGCTTTTAGGGCGAGGAAGAGACGGAAATGGAAAAGACGCCATTTTTGGCCAGTGGCGATGCACAGAACTCGAGTCACTGGATACAGAAAGCGTTGGACAAGAGAAGGCGTACCAGATACGTGGGTTCATGTTGATGATGTGCACCAAGCACAGCGGCGAGGCCTTTAAAGAATAACAAGACTGGTGCACGTACGACAAAAGGCAAACGTTGGTGCTGTGCATAAGCCGCGGCCACGTCGTCTGAGCGCGAGGCCGGGCGTTTATTTCCTGTACATTGGGCGACCAAAGTAAAGTGTTAGAACTCGTTGATGCTGGCGGCGATGGCTTGCCGCAGCAGTTCCTGTTCGGCGTCCGGCTGCTCGCCTTGGCCCTTCGTCTCCGTTCGCTTTCGCTTCTTGTTGGTGGCGGTGGCGCGCTTCGTCTTCGTCTTCGTCTTCTTCTTCTTGTTGTCGTTGTTCTTGTCTTTGTCTTCCTCGTCCTCCTCGTTCTTTCCCTTCTCCGCGACGTCCATCTCTCCATCGAGCCACGTCTCGTAAGTCACTATCCCGAGTTGTTCCTTCTCGCTGGCCTCGATGGCCTTGCGCATCATCTCCTCTTCAGAAAGCTCCATCGCCTTCTTCAACATCTCCTCTTCCTCTTCCTCCTTCTCCTTCTCCTTCTTCTTCCGCTTGTCCTTCGTCGGCTCGACCGCCACTTCTTGCCCGACTGCCGCGACGGCCTGCCCCCGGTGGGCTCGTCGAGCTTCCCACAGCCGATCGCGAGCGTTGTCGTCGCGCTTGCGTGCGATCTTGGCCACCGGTCTGTTCAGCCCTACTGCCGGCGCCGCCTTCACTTCCACATTCTCGATCTCCTTCTCCTTTTCTTTTTCCTTCTCCTTCTCCTTCTCCTTCTCTCTTTCCTTGCCTTTGGCCTTGTCGTCTGGTGCGCTTTCGTCCTCTTTTGGCGTGCCCAGCCGCTGCTGGATCGCTGCACGCGGGCGAAAAACGACACAACACGGATCAGAAAGAGCAGCTGGCGTGAATGTGGCGGAGCGGCGTACCATGTAAGGAACTGAGTTCCATGGAGAAGGAGTAGCCGGAGACATCGAAGCCGTAGGCTCCCTTGGCCACGATGTCGCTCAGTATAATGTCGAATAGGCCCTTGCACCGCCTCTCCGCCAGCACCGTGATATTCATGATGTCCAGGTGCAGATCTGCACAGCACAACACACCATCATAGGTGATTCATAAGCCAGTGAACCGCAGAAGCGCGCATGGGCTCACGCCGAAACGCACCAGAGGTCATTTCTTGCGGTGGAGTCTCCAGCTTTTTGGAAAGGATCTCGGTGGTGATCTCCAGCTGTGAGTGAAGATCGTGAGGGTAAGTACGCCGAGGCTCGGGGAGTGACTCACAGTGGTTGTCACCTACCTGTTCTTGGTGGTCTTCAAAGAGCATCTTGTGCGCCTTGTTGGCTTCCTGGTCGACCATCTTCTTGCCCTCCGGCCCAAAGATGAAGTAGGCCAGCGCGTACGACCACTTCAGTACTCGGCGACACTATGCAAGCAACGTCGTGGAAAAATCAGCCGAGTTCACGCACTTCTTCCCCGACCAACCCCCAAAACGACAATGAGGCCAGGTGCCCAGTACCTCGAAGAGCATGTCCAGAGCGCGCGCCAGCCACTTCTCCTCGTAGGAGGTGAACGTGCCAGTCTTTTCAAGGAGCACCGACACCTTGTCGAGCAATTGCACCCGCATCTGCGCCTCCAGCATCGAAGAATCATTGTGCGCCTTGTACCTGTACACCGGGGGGGAGAGAACGCTGCGTTATTGACTAGTCCAGCCGTACTGCGAGGCGTGATAGCGTCTGAAGTGTGATGCGATGTACCGTTCGTAGTAGTGCATGTATCGCTGAAGAGACACGCGGGCGTCGTCGGCGTTCTTTTCCTTTTCCTCCTTGTACTTGCCGCACGAGTGGCCCGCGATATTTTCCCACGTGTGCGCAGAGCCCGTTTGCGCGCCGCACAGCTGTGAAGAAGAAGAAGAAGACGCGTGAGAGTTTGTCATGACATGAACACGCAAAGACGGGGGAAGAAGTAAACACGCGTACCCAGCAAAAGAAGGTGCCGCAGCGACAAGTCATTAGGTTGCAGCCTCCGTTCTTCTCTACCGGCGAGCCGCACTTGGGACAGTCCTTGGTGTTGGCCGATATGTACTTGAATGTCTCTCCCTCGCCCTCGCACTTTTCCATCCACTCGTTCACCATCTTGCACGGCACCGGGCTGTGCGGGTCCTTCAGGCAGTTGAAGCAAAACCTAAACACGCTCACGTGAGCCAGCTGAAACGAAAGTGGCCGGCACTCTAGCGCGTACCGATGGTGACAGCAGCACTGCACTTCAACCTGCTTGCCCCACAACACCTCGACTGGGCAGGGACAGGGAGTATAGTGTCAGAGGGCCTCAAAGAACGACAAAGAACGAGAACGGGGAAGTCGCGTACCGGCATTGCCGCAGTGCGGTGTGGATGTGCACCACTTGACCAGGGGGTTGTCATTTACATAGGACTCGGCCAAGGTTTTGTGGTACTTCTTCAAAACGACTGGGTCGTCGACAAGCCTGCACGCGCCACCACCGGTGAGTCGCTCGAACCGGGTCCCCAGAGAAGCTACAAACGCCCGAGGCGGAGGAGCGTACTTGGGAATCAACGTTTCGTCGAGCTTTGTGTTGCATTTGTAGGCCATGCAGGTGATGGCGTTGGCTTGTCCCTCGTTGATCTTCATGGCTACGTAGGTCTAGACGACCAGCACAACGCGAACGGCGAAAGTCAGCTTAACGTGCGTGGCCTTCGCCCTCGGAAAGACGCGGGCCGCGGGCGAATGTTCGATGCGGTGCGGTGTACCTGGTAGCAGTCGTTGCAGAACCTGTGACCACAAGCGAGCTTGGTCGTATTGTCCTCGAGCACGTCGTCCATGCAACTGCGTGGCGAGTTTTAGTAACTGACCACACAC
>CDFN01049122.1:0-12250 GCA_000826445.1 Acanthamoeba quina | reverse complement strand
GGGGGGGGTAGAAGAGACAATCAAATCAGCACCACTGAAAGGATTGGTTCGCGTAGATGCTGTGAGTTTTCCTGAAGTACCCGTGCGTCTTCTTCGGTGACCACGTCACGAAGCTCGGCTTTGGCTTTCGCCTCTGATAGCCGGATGAGCGATTCCAGCTGTCGCGCGCACAAGAGAAAGCAAATGATTGGAGGTGAGCAAATCAGTCGGGCACGGGAGAGCTGCGAGCTGCGGACGTGAGCTGACTTCGCCGTACCTGTCTTGTGGTGATAGGTGTGGAATCTGAGGCCCGGTGCTTCTTGCGAAGGGAGATGTAGAAGTTTTGCAGCACGACCGACGCCTCCACGCTGAGCCTGCATCGTGGGGCACGCGCAGTGTTGTGAGAAGTGGGCTCACTCCATCAGCCGAAGAGGCCAGGAGCCTCAGGGCAAGTGGACAATGGGCGGAGATGGGCCACGCACTTGGGCGAGACGTATTTCTTCGCGTAGGCAATGTACTTGCGCACGAGGAGCGGTGGAATAAGCGTGTCCGCGGGGATGAGAGACGGGTCGAGCCGTTGGAGCAACGACTTGCGCTTGGTCGGGTCCTCCTCATTCTCCACTGCTCCGCACACAAGTCGTAGTTGAGAGAGAAATCAAACAGGCACAGAAGCCAGGCAACCAGAAAGGGTGGCAATTGTGACAGACATGGATACCTTTCTTCCTCTTCCTGTGCACCTTCTTTTGGGCCGAGTGCAGCTGTACAGGCAAAGATGACAATGTGTAAGGTTAGCCTCCATCGGCCTATCGTAAGCTCCAAAGAGACGCACCGCCATGACGTGGTCGGAGATCATTTGGTCTCGCTGCTCGTCGGGCTTGTCCAACAGGATGAAGACCAAGTCGAAACGCGACAGCACCGCCTCGCTCATTTTCAGGTTCTCCGCCACGGTCTTGGCTCGACTGAGGGTTTCGGCGGAAGGTTAGACCTCAGGTGAGGTGCCCAAAACGCAAACGAGTCGTTACGTACTTGTAGTGTCCGCCCACGGGATTCGCCGCGGCGATCACTGCCGTGCGGGCGGGCAGAGAGCAAACGATGCCGGCCTTTGCGATCGATATCGATTGCTGCTCCATGGCTTCCAGCAGCGATTGGTGCTCGCTGGGCATCTTATCAAACTCGTCGATGCAGCACACGCCCTGGTCGCCTGCCATGTCCATAAGTGTGACACTTCTTAAGTTGGCTTGCTTGTGGCTCATTGAAAGGTGAGTGAGGGAGTACCGAGGATGAGCGCTCCGGCTTCGAGCGCATAGTCTCCCGATCCCTTCTCCTTGAAGAGGGTGACAGTCAAGCCAGACGACGACGAGTACGACCCGCACACGTACACCCCGCGAGGTGCGACGTTGCTGACAGCCTGGAGAAGCTGCGATTTACCCAGACCTGGCCATCGCGGGCAGTCAGACGCACGGTCGCCAAACTGATTGAAGAAGTGGGCCGGTACCGGGGTCGCCCACGACGAGCACATGTGAGTCGCTACGGATCGGCAGCGTGTCTTTGTCGTGGCCCCGCCGCGTGCCAGCAAACAAGGCCAGCATGAGCCCCGCTGTGTGCCCCAAAGCCACGGCCGGCGATTGGTGAGTCATGCCCCGCACGCAAAAGGAAGCACTTGTGGGCGGCCGGCGCCGGTGGGGGTACCTTTGACCAGCTGGTGGCCGAAGATCGTGGGGCACAGGGAATTGACGATCAGCGAAAAGAGGTTCTCCTGCGAGGCGATGTCGGCGATCATTTGCAGGTCGACCATGGAAAAGTCGACCGCTTCGAGCTTGTCCATCTGCTTGCAGTTCTCCACCACATTGGCATCGAGATAAATCACGAACATCGCCTTCTCCTTCTGCTGCTTTCCTCCTCGACCTTGTTTGGCAAATGCGATCGCGCAAGTGTGTCAGGGCCGCAGGCTCAACGGCCTTTCCGCTACTGACACACTGCGCGGAAGCACGTACCGGGCTTTTCGAGGTCGGGATTCATGACCTTGACGATACCGGCCACCGTGACCACGTCTCCCGGCACGCCTGCATCGACCATGTCGTCCGTGAGCTCGCACTCAATCGTCCGGGGCACTCGGCCTGCGTCGTTTCCCGTCGCCATCAGCTCTTGCACTCTGTGCGTGTTGAGCGGTAAGTGGAAACTGGTCGTTGCCGTAGTAAGATGGCGAAGAGTGGTGGGAAGTGCTACCTGATCTTTTGCCAGTCGACCGTCACTGCCGAGCCACGGACGGGATCGAATGCGCGGCCACGGCAATGCGTGGTGGCACACTTCTCCGGCGCACTGAATTTGCCGTCCTCGAAGATGCGCATCATGGTGCTGCCGCAGCGGCCACAGTGGAAGTCCATTTGCCGCACAATGGGCTTGATGTTGCCTACCCGCACGATCGTGCCTCGCACGCAAGTGAACTTACCTGCGGGTGACACACGCACATACCACAGGGGGCCGTAAGCGTGTGCTGGTCGAGTGTGACTGTGTCGTGTGCTCGCCCGTACCGATGTAGTTGGACTTGATCTTCTTGATGGCCGTTACTTTGTCGTAGTGTGCAAAGCGGATGTTGAGCTTGTGCTTGCTCACTTTCTCTTCGCTGACGCCGTGGTAGACGACCTGATGCACACGTCACGCCACGACCTAAGCCCATGTTGCGTGCACGCACAGCCGAGCAGCGCGTCGCGCGGGTCCGGCGCACCTCAAAGACGGCAACGCCAACCGAGCCTATGCAGAGCTCGGGTTCACCCAGCAGAGCGGGCATGAAGATGCTCTTTGTCTTTTCATCTAATTCCTTCACCAAGAGGCTGTAGTCGAGCGTGAGGCCCCTCATCCGTCGAATCGCTTCCTACCATTTCAATCACATAAATCAATCAATAATGAATGAATAATGACTGGCGCCGTAGAGGGAGGGCACCTTTTGGGCAGGTGTGGTAATGGGCGACAGGTAATTGATGAAGCCATCAATGAGGGTGGCCCGGCTCGCCATATCCTCAGGCGAGAACTCCTCAAACGGGAAGTACAGGCTCCAGCCTAGGTAGCCCGATGCGCCGGCACCTTGGCTCTGCTTCATCGCTTGTGTGTTGCTTTCGGCCGATTAGTTGCGAATAAATGATTTCCTTATTTCCTGGAAGAAATTAAATAATGTGAAAAAACAATCACAAGGCGTCGATGTTCGACTCAGACGCTTGTTCCACAACTTCGACCTCCTGTCCCGTCTTGATGCTCCCTGCGCGCCGCAATGTTCTTGTGAGCTCTCACAGTGTTCAGCCCATTACAGAGGAGTTTGAGTGCCTCGTACCGGTGTAGCTGGTGTGCAGGAGGTACTGGCCAAAGTACTGCTTCCCATTTCGCGTGCGGAAGGTGGTCAGCGTGCGCGTGGGCTCGTGCTTGCCGAGCTCGCCCAAGACCGGGTCCACGCGTGGCAGCATGCAGCGATCGCAGGGCTGGGCCACATGGAACTCCACCCTGTATGCATGCGCCGAAGTGAGCAAGTGTGGCAAAAGCATCTTCGCGCGTGTGTGCGTTGGTGCTCCACGGACCCTCCAATCTTGAGCTTTCGCCAAAAGTCCTCCGCGAACGGCGTCCCTGCGCCGCGAACCACACTGGACGAGGAAAGAGGAGGTTTGTGCTCGTTCCATTGCGTCGCGTCCGCCTACCGCCCGCGGCCAGAGACGTACATGTTGGGACGGAAGCGGTCCATGGTGATGTGTACAGCCTCCTCGCCGTTCTCGCTGGCCATCTGTTCGACCCTCGCCACAAGATCTGCATTTACGTTGGTGGTCAACAGCTCAGTCGCGCAGTGGGGAAGGTGTGACGGCGCTACCCGCAAGGGACTCCTGCGAGATTACGAGAAAGGGCTGGCAGTCGGTCAGGGAGGTGATGCTCTCGACGCCTGGCACTGACCAGTCGGGATCGACTCGTCGGGAGAAGTCCTTCGTCATTCGCACCAACCTGCGACGCACCTCAGGGTTAGCGATCTGCGCCCATCGCTGGAGACCGTGAGCGGCTACCTGAGCGGCTTCTTGAGGAAGGTGGACAGCCACTGGGCGGCCTCGGCGCCCTCATCGACGACCGGCACCGTCGCGTTCCACAGTCGGACCTGCTCGTGATCGGCCTTGTCGTGCTCTGTCGAGTAGGCCAACGGTATGCGAAGGGTGTCCATCCCCGGCGCGTCAAGGCACAGGTGCTCATTCTACATGAACACGAGTGATCAGCCACAGGCGATATGATCAACATCTGGGAAGGCATGGCGTGAGTGGTGGTACATACCTCGAAGCAAGGCACAACGAGGGCCATGCGAGGGATCTGGCGGAGAGTGACGAAGGAGCGCAGGTTGTCGCGCGCCTGCTCGGTCACGACCATCCACTCGCGGTCGTGTTCGAAACCGTATTTGTTGAGACGGGCTTCGTCCAGCGCGATGCCGCGGCAAGACTTGACGGGGTACACCCACAGGCCCGTAACCTCCACCTTTCCCGTTGCTGTCGCTGCTTGGTTGCCCATCGTAATCCAACAAACTGAGCTTTCGATTAATAGGAGTTAAAACAGTGGGCTGTGGCTGCGCTTTGCTGTCTGTGATCAAAGAAGAAGGAGCAAGAAGGAGCACAAACCCGTGGGGGGGGACTGGGCGAGGAGAGGAGCAGCTTCTTTCTCCTCTTCTAAAAGAGCATTTCTTTCTTCCCTTGCCTTCACCCCTTTTAGGAACTGGTCCGCTGAGTTGCACATTCCGTGCATTCCAAGGCAAAGTACCCTTTTAGTAGGTGAGGCTGCTTCATCCACCCTACTTCCTGCCTTTACCACCCCTCTTGGCGGCGGCGCGCTGGGTGGTCTTCTTGGTGGCGGGTGCTGCCTTGGTCTTCCTCTGCTCCTGCAGTCGTTTCCTCGCCTGTTCAAACTCCTCTTCCGTCGGCTCGTCGTCGAGGTCCACCTCTTCGTCGTCCTGCTCGATCTTCCTCTTCTTTCGGCTTCTCGCCTTCTCTTCCGGTTTGCTCTTCTTCTCCTCGAGCTTCTTCCGTAGCGATTCCTCTTCTGTTGGCTCGTCGTTTCGTTCCTCCTCTTCCTCTTCTTGTTGTTGCTTCTTGCCTTTGCGCCCGGCTCCCTTCTTCCTGGTCTCCTGCTTGCCCCCGTACTTGGCCTCCAAGCTGCGCAACAGAGAGGACGATTGCGTCAGACCAAAGCAGCAGCTCAAGAGCGCGGAGGAATGCACGTACTTGGCGATGACCGAGTTGAAGCGTGTCTCTGACTTGCCCTTGTTCTGAAGGATCATCTGCTTGAGCGCGTCATCGCCGCCCTTCTTGCCGCCCGTCCTGAGGCCCATCTTCTGCGCGAGCTCCTCGGCCTCCTTGGCCTCTTCCTCTTCCTGCGCCTTGCGTCGTCTGGCCGCGGCGGTGGTGCGCTTCTTGTTCTGCTTCTTCTTTGCGCTCGCCTCGTACTCGTCAAAGGTCGGTACCTCGCCCGCCTTGATTGCAGCGTCGATGATGGCACGGAACCGGTCTTCGTCGTCCCAGCTGCTCAGCACCACCGTGTCGATGATGCGCTCCATGTTGCCTGCAACCGACATTGATAGGAGCGTGAGCTCAACAAGCTCGAAAGAATGCTGCTGTAGGGCGGGTACCCTCGTGATCGACATAGGCCTGCTTGACGTCGGACGCCTCGAGCTCTGAACCCTTGAACGACTTGGCGTAGTTCTCGATGTCATCGGAGGTGACCTTCTTGAAGAGCAGGCGCCAGTACTCATCCCAATTCTTGTCCTCGCTGCTCGATAGGAAATCGTCATGCTCTATCGAGCCTGTCTCATCGTAAAACTTTCGCTTCTCCTCCACGCTTAGGGTCTCGTAGATGCGCCCCAGGGTCTGGAACTCGCTCTTGGCCCTGGCCCGGGCCGCGTCGTCACCTTGCACTCGGTCCGGATGGAACTGGAGGGCCAATTTGTGGTAGGCCTTTCTGATTTCAGTGGCAGATGCATCCTTCTTCACGCTGAGGATGGCGTAAAAGCATTCCCCCTCCTCGAAACGGGCAGTCAGAGTCTGCACGTCCTTCTCCATTCCTCAATCAAATCGAGAAGATGCAACGCCGGGTTGCTTTTGGCGCGAACGCCTCCTACAAAGAATTTTAGGAATACAAGCGGTTGGGCTGCACGAAGAGGAGGTTCGCTGTTTACTCGTCTTTGAGCACGGACTGGCGCTCGAGCTCCTTCTGTTCCATCTCCATCACCTCCTCACGCAAGCGCTGGATTCGCTCTTCCGTCTGCTGTCGCTTGGTCATCCAAACAATCTGCTTCCGCGATGGGGGAGCTGGCGTTCCATCTAATCGCACGTTTTTCATCGTCGGTCAGACAGAAAGCGGCATAAATTGAGGGAGTTTTGGGGGGGGGGTTGATCATGAGATTTACCAGCGTATTCCCAGTCAGGCGCATCGTGGAAGGCGCCATCTTCGTTGCCGCTTCGACCGACACCCTGCATGAGTCGCACTCTTTGCCCGGCGCGCATGGGCAAGCTAGCGGACGCGCCCCTCATTCCTCCGGCCATGGACCTCCGCCAGATGGCATTCGCAACCACTCCGTTCGACATCTTTCGAGGATTCAATCAAATTGAGGCCCAAGAGAAAATGAAAATAAATGGTTGGCCAACCAGAGAAAGGAAATAACCATTTTTTTTTCAGGTTTACTGCCTTCGCAGAGGCTGCATCGCATCAGACGCCAGGAACTCCAGGAGAACGGGAAGCTTGGAAGGCTGGCCCTTGATCGAAGCAAGGACCTTCGCCAAGGATGCGTAGGCTCCCATCACCTCCTTCATCAAGCTGGCTCCCTCCACACTCATCTCTGCGGCGGGCATGCGGCGGGCTGCACGCATTCCAGCACAGAGCGTTAGCAGCGGCTGCGCACAGTCGCATCATAAAAGAAGAGGCACAGTACCCTTGGTCGTCAGCGGGTGAACAACATCACCCGCAGGTGCGATATTGACTTGATAGGCTCCCGCGCCCTTGATGTCGATGTTGACCAGCCTGCTGTTGTCGGGGTTGATGGTCACGCCGTGCTCCTCTGCCGCCCCACTGGCGGCGATAGTGACATTCCCGCTCACGATTGGTGGGATGTAGATCAGGGTGGTTCCCGCAGCGTCCGCCACGGCGTTCATAGTGAAGCTCTGGTGGTAGTTGTCGTATGAGAAGTCGAGCAGCTCGCCCCACACGGCTCGCGGGTAGATGCGCGAGATGAAGTGCTCTCGGGCCTTCAGGAGCGGGCCGCTCGGTTGCATCGTGCCGTTGATAAGGAGAGGCCCGGCGTAGACCGACCACATGTCCTTCTCTCCCGAAACGTCGGTCCCTGTGTTGCTCTTCCAGCTCCACATCGTCGAACCCACCTGTGAACAACCACCACAACGCAGCCGGATGAGAGGCGGGCTCAAGAGAACGAAAACGAGAGTGCAGGCCGACGTACAAGGCTCCTCTCCTGCGCTTCGATGGTACCGATCAGGGTGATATTGTCCAGATGCGCCGCGCCACCGAACTCAGTCACCAGCACCGCGGCCTTCATCGCGTTAGCCTCGTAGCGCGCAGTGGTGAAGGCAAAGTCGTAGCTCGGCGGGTAGATGTTGTTGGTGGCCGGCAGACCCATCACCTGGTCGATGGTGAAGATGTGGGTGTAGACGTGCGGTGTAAACACGAGGTTGGGGTACGACGTAAATGGCGCCGAGTTCTGGAAGGAGACGTCGAATTGGTTGCGGATGGCCATCGGCTCGAAGAAGATGAGGTGACGGTTGTCCTCCACGCCCAGCGACGGGTAAGCGCAGTCGCGCGAGTTGGGCTGCGACGAAGGGCACGTGGGGAGGCCGTCGCGTACGCCCGTGAGGGCCTGGATGACCCGCGTATACATCGGGTAGAGGAGCGAGCTCGAGAAATCGATCAGATCGAAGTTGAAGCCCGGAGGCGGCTCGTTCATGATCTCGTAGCCCACCACCGTGCTCTCGTTCTTGAATCTGCACAACCAGTGATGAACAACGGGGAAGAGAGAAAGAATAAGCAAAAGAATCAGAAAAGTTTGTACCTCTTGGCGAGGAGAGCGATGGCGCCGATAAAGTGATCCTGCAGGCCAGGTCCGGGGGCGTCGCCCTGAGGAAGGCCCGGGATGACGAGGTTGTTGTAAAAGTTGTCGACTGCGGCCATGACGGCTAGGTTGAGCGGCCCTTGCCCGTCAATGGCCACGGCGGGCCAGCCGTCGGTCACGACGGCCCACGCGGGAGCGCCGTCCTGCCCATCCTGCGGCTGCAAGTAGGGAGGATAGTTGAAGGCCTGGTCGGCGAAGATGAACCGAGAGTACTGGTCCTGGTGCATGTCCAGGAGGACATAGATGCCCTGTTCCTTGGCCCAGCCCACCACCTTACATGCGCATGCGTGGAGGGAATGAGCTTCTTGAAAAGGCACCCAAAGCAACGGAGCGCAGGCAGGGTACCTGGGCAATGCGGTCGAGGTACTGCTGGCTGTAGTTGCCCGGCTGCGGCTCGAGCAGGTTCCAGTTGAGGCAGAGCCGAACCAAGTTGAACCCGAGGGCCTGGCCGGGCGTAACAATAGTGTAAGAGACCTAACTGCAGCATAGGAGTGAATGGCTTGGTACCCGCATCTGGGCAAAGTCGTTGCCTGACCTGAAGTCGGTGGGCTGCCCGTACTGGCCCTTTCCCGCGTCCACCTGGCACACCGGCGGTTCGTAGTACTCAACTTTGTTCACAGGGCACTTGCCGTCATAGTCCGCCGGATCTTGGGAAATAGATTAAGCGAGTGAGTGGACAGGCAAGGACGAAGAGAAGGCAGGCGAGGCCAAGGCCAATGATGAAAGTCATTGGTACCAATGGGGCGACGAGCGTCGTCGAGCTCGCGCTGCAAAAACTCTACGTTCACGCCACGCAGGATCGTCTGCGTTGTGGTGAACGCGGCGTCAGCTTTGTTGGGGGGTAAAGAAGGGATTTTACCTCTCGGCCCTGGTCGTCGGCAATGAAGTAGCGGTTGTTGCCCTGTTTCACGGTAAGCCAGGGCATATCAACAGCGGCGCTGCCATCGAACATCACCGCCACCCCGACAAGCAGGAGGGCGATCGCCAGCAGGGAAGATTGCCTCATTCTGCGTACTGGAGGCAGGAAGGGAAGGACTCTAATGTTAGCACTAGCTCAGCACCTTCCCCAGAATCCAAGGCGAGATTGGTCACGAACCCCTTCTCGTCAGGAGTTGCTTTCTGGTTCACGATGAAGAGGGATAGAGGGCCGAGAGAGTAGCTTCGCTTTTAGGGCGAGGAAGAGACGGAAATGGAAAAGACGCCATTTTTGGCCAGTGGCGATGCACAGAACTCGAGTCACTGGATACAGAAAGCGTTGGACAAGAGAAGGCGTACCAGATACGTGGGTTCATGTTGATGATGTGCACCAAGCACAGCGGCGAGGCCTTTAAAGAATAACAAGACTGGTGCACGTACGACAAAAGGCAAACGTTGGTGCTGTGCATAAGCCGCGGCCACGTCGTCTGAGCGCGAGGCCGGGCGTTTATTTCCTGTACATTGGGCGACCAAAGTAAAGTGTTAGAACTCGTTGATGCTGGCGGCGATGGCTTGCCGCAGCAGTTCCTGTTCGGCGTCCGGCTGCTCGCCTTGGCCCTTCGTCTCCGTTCGCTTTCGCTTCTTGTTGGTGGCGGTGGCGCGCTTCGTCTTCGTCTTCGTCTTCTTCTTCTTGTTGTCGTTGTTCTTGTCTTTGTCTTCCTCGTCCTCCTCGTTCTTTCCCTTCTCCGCGACGTCCATCTCTCCATCGAGCCACGTCTCGTAAGTCACTATCCCGAGTTGTTCCTTCTCGCTGGCCTCGATGGCCTTGCGCATCATCTCCTCTTCAGAAAGCTCCATCGCCTTCTTCAACATCTCCTCTTCCTCTTCCTCCTTCTCCTTCTCCTTCTTCTTCCGCTTGTCCTTCGTCGGCTCGACCGCCACTTCTTGCCCGACTGCCGCGACGGCCTGCCCCCGGTGGGCTCGTCGAGCTTCCCACAGCCGATCGCGAGCGTTGTCGTCGCGCTTGCGTGCGATCTTGGCCACCGGTCTGTTCAGCCCTACTGCCGGCGCCGCCTTCACTTCCACATTCTCGATCTCCTTCTCCTTTTCTTTTTCCTTCTCCTTCTCCTTCTCCTTCTCTCTTTCCTTGCCTTTGGCCTTGTCGTCTGGTGCGCTTTCGTCCTCTTTTGGCGTGCCCAGCCGCTGCTGGATCGCTGCACGCGGGCGAAAAACGACACAACACGGATCAGAAAGAGCAGCTGGCGTGAATGTGGCGGAGCGGCGTACCATGTAAGGAACTGAGTTCCATGGAGAAGGAGTAGCCGGAGACATCGAAGCCGTAGGCTCCCTTGGCCACGATGTCGCTCAGTATAATGTCGAATAGGCCCTTGCACCGCCTCTCCGCCAGCACCGTGATATTCATGATGTCCAGGTGCAGATCTGCACAGCACAACACACCATCATAGGTGATTCATAAGCCAGTGAACCGCAGAAGCGCGCATGGGCTCACGCCGAAACGCACCAGAGGTCATTTCTTGCGGTGGAGTCTCCAGCTTTTTGGAAAGGATCTCGGTGGTGATCTCCAGCTGTGAGTGAAGATCGTGAGGGTAAGTACGCCGAGGCTCGGGGAGTGACTCACAGTGGTTGTCACCTACCTGTTCTTGGTGGTCTTCAAAGAGCATCTTGTGCGCCTTGTTGGCTTCCTGGTCGACCATCTTCTTGCCCTCCGGCCCAAAGATGAAGTAGGCCAGCGCGTACGACCACTTCAGTACTCGGCGACACTATGCAAGCAACGTCGTGGAAAAATCAGCCGAGTTCACGCACTTCTTCCCCGACCAACCCCCAAAACGACAATGAGGCCAGGTGCCCAGTACCTCGAAGAGCATGTCCAGAGCGCGCGCCAGCCACTTCTCCTCGTAGGAGGTGAACGTGCCAGTCTTTTCAAGGAGCACCGACACCTTGTCGAGCAATTGCACCCGCATCTGCGCCTCCAGCATCGAAGAATCATTGTGCGCCTTGTACCTGTACACCGGGGGGGAGAGAACGCTGCGTTATTGACTAGTCCAGCCGTACTGCGAGGCGTGATAGCGTCTGAAGTGTGATGCGATGTACCGTTCGTAGTAGTGCATGTATCGCTGAAGAGACACGCGGGCGTCGTCGGCGTTCTTTTCCTTTTCCTCCTTGTACTTGCCGCACGAGTGGCCCGCGATATTTTCCCACGTGTGCGCAGAGCCCGTTTGCGCGCCGCACAGCTGTGAAGAAGAAGAAGAAGACGCGTGAGAGTTTGTCATGACATGAACACGCAAAGACGGGGGAAGAAGTAAACACGCGTACCCAGCAAAAGAAGGTGCCGCAGCGACAAGTCATTAGGTTGCAGCCTCCGTTCTTCTCTACCGGCGAGCCGCACTTGGGACAGTCCTTGGTGTTGGCCGATATGTACTTGAATGTCTCTCCCTCGCCCTCGCACTTTTCCATCCACTCGTTCACCATCTTGCACGGCACCGGGCTGTGCGGGTCCTTCAGGCAGTTGAAGCAAAACCTAAACACGCTCACGTGAGCCAGCTGAAACGAAAGTGGCCGGCACTCTAGCGCGTACCGATGGTGACAGCAGCACTGCACTTCAACCTGCTTGCCCCACAACACCTCGACTGGGCAGGGACAGGGAGTATAGTGTCAGAGGGCCTCAAAGAACGACAAAGAACGAGAACGGGGAAGTCGCGTACCGGCATTGCCGCAGTGCGGTGTGGATGTGCACCACTTGACCAGGGGGTTGTCATTTACATAGGACTCGGCCAAGGTTTTGTGGTACTTCTTCAAAACGACTGGGTCGTCGACAAGCCTGCACGCGCCACCACCGGTGAGTCGCTCGAACCGGGTCCCCAGAGAAGCTACAAACGCCCGAGGCGGAGGAGCGTACTTGGGAATCAACGTTTCGTCGAGCTTTGTGTTGCATTTGTAGGCCATGCAGGTGATGGCGTTGGCTTGTCCCTCGTTGATCTTCATGGCTACGTAGGTCTAGACGACCAGCACAACGCGAACGGCGAAAGTCAGCTTAACGTGCGTGGCCTTCGCCCTCGGAAAGACGCGGGCCGCGGGCGAATGTTCGATGCGGTGCGGTGTACCTGGTAGCAGTCGTTGCAGAACCTGTGACCACAAGCGAGCTTGGTCGTATTGTCCTCGAGCACGTCGTCCATGCAACTGCGTGGCGAGTTTTAGTAACTGACCACACAC
>CDFN01049003.1:0-13548 GCA_000826445.1 Acanthamoeba quina | reverse complement strand
AAAAAACGGAGGCAGCACCATTCGGCAGTGGATGTGAAGGAGCGAGGCTCTTCGGCGGCCTCGGCCTGCTTGGTTTTCTTGGCTGGCGGCTCGACATCTACGCTCTTGTTGGAGACCTTCTTCTTCTTCTGGGCGGACTCCTCCTCGTCCCGTTTTCGCTGCGGATCATAATCGAGATTATGATTTTAATTCATCTCAATTAGAATTCGAATACCATCTCTATAATCGGATCACCAGAGTGCGGGAAATATATATGGGCTCAGGCTATCAGGATGTACCTTGGCAGAGCCCTTCGAGGCGGCCTTCATCTCGTTCTTCTTTGCTTGTTGATCTCGCCTCCGGAGCCAAAGCTTGAAGAAAAGGAAACGAAGAAAGAAAAAAACTAGGTCAAGAGAAAATTCAATTTCTTCTTCAACAGTTGGGGGTGAAGAAGAACAATGGAGCACATCGCCCTGCCTGGTACTGCCACCTTTGCGTTTGCCGAGTGGCTCCTGCACCCAACGCCAGTTTTTAACCAACCAACCAACCAAACAAATAAAATGGACAGAAGAGCTTGGGCGAAGGGTGCGGGAAGCTCTTGAGGCGAGGGCAGTGGGGTGGGGCGTGAGGCTGCTGTGCGTGGCTGAGGGCGGCAGCCGGGCCGCTGGACTCGCCCATTCTGCCTCCGACCTCGACGTTCGTTTCATCTACGCACGGCCCTTGCGGTACTGATCCATCTCATGCTGTAGTCTGCACGCACCGCCGCGACCCACTGACCCACCCTCTTCTTCATCAGCGAGTACTTGTCCATCTCTCCGTCTCGTCGGCCCTCGCTCAACATCCGAGCAACCAGCACCATTGAATGTACATTCGCTCGTCAGCGCCATGCCTCTCTGCAGCGGGCTCACTTGATGGCCGACACGCCCTAGTACCGCGGATGGAGGGCGAAGATGCCATATCGGTGGAGTTGGACATGTTCGGCTGGGACGTGGACAAAGCTCTCGGCCTCCTCCGCGAGTCCAACCCTGCTCTGTTAGATTGGTTCGCCCCTGAGCCTCGCCTTCTGGGCCGTGTACGACACCATCTCATCACTTTGCCTTCAGGCTGCGTTCGCCGATCATCTACTACGCCGACGAAGCGTTCTACACTCAACTGATGGCGCTGGCCCGAAAACACTTTCAAGCGCGAGCACTTACGCATCACTACATCAACATGGCTAAGGTGCCCCCTTCTCCAGTACTCTTGTCCGCATGCACTCTCCCGGCCTGCATACTCTCGCACTACAATAGAAACACGACAAGCTCTACTTTGAGGGCAAGGGCGCAACAGACGAGGTGTCGCTCAAGAAGTACTTTTACATCATCCGACCACTCCTGAGCGTCATGGTATGCCCACGATCATAGCCCGCGTTTGTGACTGCTGCTGCTGATGCCGCAACTTTGGGCAGTGGATGGCCGCCAAGCAGGAGAAGGCCCTTCCGCCCATCACCTTTGACGACCTTATCGAGGGCGCTCCAGTCCCTGATGCCGTACTGCCGCATCTCTCGCAGCTGGTACAGATCCCAGTAGCGAGCAGGCTGGGAGTTGAACGAACTGTTGATTTTACGTAACGTGCAGGTCCAACGAAAGAGGCTAGGCGAGTTGGGCAAGGGGCCGCGGATAGGCGAACTTGACCAATGGCTAGCCGAGCTCTTTGTGAGCGCCGCCCGCTATGCTGACACCTTCCCGTACGCGCCCCACTGCATTCCTGTTGATTGGCTCGTCTGACGCCAGAGGATCCAATAATCGTACCAGTAACGGCAAGAACGATACGCCCATAGACGAGTTTGATGAGCTCCTCCACACTGTTCTCTGCACGCCACCGCCCAGTACGAGTGTGTAGCTCTTTGTGCGCCACCCGCACCAAGTCGACACAAACGAGCGGAAAGAAGAAAGCCAAAGGAAGAAAGGCGCAGGAAAACATTACCAACACCTCCGGCAACTTGTCAAGAAACGAGCAACGCGGCTATGGCGTCAGCGGGCAAGAAGGGAGTGGAGGGGGACCTCGTGCCCCAGGTCTATGCGTGGGTGGTGTTTGCCGCGTTCTATATCTACATCGCCTTTGCGTTCGGCTGGCGGTGGTCGCTCGGAGCTATGGTGCTCCTCTCGGCGGTGACAGCCGTCAACGTGTACGCCACGGAGAAGCGCATCGCTCGCGCGGGAGCCACGACGCACCACCACGTACTCGCCGGCCTGCTCTTTGGTGCCGTTGCCTTCGTCATGCCCCAGTGGAGCCTGCTGGGCTACCACCTGTGGAAGCTGCCCCTCTTCGCCCGTGCCGCGTCGTGGCTGCACACCAGGGTGGTGGCGCCAGTACTCTTCCCGAAGAAGAAGACACCCCCACCGCCAGGAGCATTCCCCTCCTAGGCAAAAATAAAAAGAAACAAAAAAAGGACAAAAATCAAAGTGTCGACAGCTGCGTGTTTTGGTGATGTCGACACACGCCGAGACAGGGCGAACCTGACGTAGTTCTGTCATAAACAATCTCCAGCAGGGCGATAAAAAGAAAACAAAGCGAGCAGAGCAACGCACATTCAAACGCACACGCAAGAAGCGGGAGGTACAGAGCTCGAACGGAAGAGCAGCAGGACTAACGCAATGGATCACAAGCATCAGCCCCCCAAGCGTGCAGTATCGCCCCCGCTTGCCGTGCCTGCCAGTGGATCTGCGTCTGCACCTCACCCCGCCGTGCCCACATCTTCTGAATCACCTATGATGAGATCTGCTTCGACGAGCAAGGTGGATGAGGACATCGTTGATGACAACGTCACTCCTTCCACATCGCTCACCTATCGCGACACGATCACCGAGCTCAAGGTACCTCCACCCCGCTCCGTTCTACTTTCGTTTGTTTTCCAGGATTAACAGAAGGCCCGAGATGGCCGCTGCGGCAGATTGCGCCAGTTGCAGTAGCACTGGCTGCTTTGGTAACACAACGTCTTTAGACAGTCTCCACTCTTTTACATGAGTATTATGCATTTATTCAAGAAATCGATGTCGCGTTTGTTGCTGACCTTGGCTCGCACGCCCGAGCACGCAGGAGAAACCGGCCGTCTCCCTGCGGCAGTCCACCAGCGTCATCGCCCGCCCGGCAGCCCCGCGCAACGAGCCTGCTCCCTTCCAGGTATTGGTCGCTCTGCATAACCTTCCAGCTGCGGCAGTCGCAACCGTTGTCGTGGAGTTATAGTCATCAGCCGTACGGCTCTCTCTGTCCGCAACTCACGCGTGGTACCGTGCAGAGGATTATCATCACCACCGACGGTCAGGTGATCACCGACGAAGCGCTGGAGACCGCGAAGGACATCCAGAAGTGTCTGGCCCTGCGCAAGAAGTACCTGTACCAGGCCAAGGTACCTTCCGCCATTCGCGCGTTCTTCTCTTTGTCTGATGCAGTGCCAACTGGTTCTCACCTGCGGTGGTTGCAGACTCCGTGGCCCTACTCTCTCGACTCTGCCTTTGGCATACCCCCGCCGACGGAGATTCCTTCTGCCTCGGAGGTGCACCGCATTCCTCTCGCTCGGCTTGTGTACTTGCCTCCTTCTACGTCACACTCACCGCTTTCACTTCGATCGACGACAGCACACGTTTGCGATGCATAACGGCGTATTCGTGGTGTTTGAGAATGCCCAAGGTTCGTCCCGCTCCTCACCTGCCAGGATGCGTTGGGGAGCGGGCTTTACTGATCTCTTCCTGCAGCCGAGGAGGCGGACCAGCCGGCTTATGAAGCGGCGCCCAGCGTGCGCGACTATTTCAAAGATGTCAACTACATGATGCGTGTGGCCACCGCGGGACCCGCCAAGAGTATCTCCTATCGCAGGCACGTAGTCCCTGCCCTCCGTTCCGTCGGCTTCCTGTACTGACACTCGCGTCACGATAGGCTCCACGTCCTCGAGGCGCGTTTCCACCTCCATGCAGTGCTCAACGAGTCCAAGGAAGTCGAGGTACACCACTTTGTTCCCGCCCATTGTTCGCTTGGCTCTCCTGCTGAAGGCGGGCGTTGTGCACCGTGCCGGTAGGAACAAAAAACCGTGCCCCACAGGGACTTCTACAACGTCCGCAAAGTAGACACGCACGTTCATCACTCGTCGGCCATGAATCAAAAGGTTCAGGATAGAGTGCCCCCTGCCTATAGGTGTGGCAAGGCCTAACCTTTTTCTTGAACGATCTCTGCAGCATCTGCTCAAGTTCATCAAGAGGAAGCTTCGCGAGTGCCCCGATGACGTGGTCATCTACAGAGACGGTCGCTACCTCACCCTTCAGGAGGTGTTCGAATCGCTCAATCTCTCGCCCTATCAGCTTTCCGTCGACACCCTCGACGTCCACGTACCCACTCCTGTCCCTCATCGCTACTCTCGCACGCCTCTTTCGTTGCCCCCACCCTCCTCTGACGCTTGGCGCTCTGTCACAGGCCGACAAAAACATCTTCCATCGCTTCGACAAGTTCAACCTCAAGTACAATCCCTGTACGTAACCATCGATCGCCTCCCAGGATCTTGATTGCGATGTGGTGCACGAGAATGAGCATGATTGACACGCACGCTGGGTGGGCGCGGTTTGTTGTTTGGTACACTCCGTCCAGGCGGGCAAAGTCGACTGCGGGAGATCTTCCTGAAGACGTCCAACTTCATCAAGGGCAAGTACATGGCCGAGATCACGCAGGAGCTGATGCGCTCGCTCGAGGAGACCAAGTACCAGAGCGCCGAGTACCGCATCTCCATCTACGGTCGTTCGCCCGACGAATGGACCCAGCTCGCCAATTGGTTCATCGATAACAAGATCCACTCTGACAACGTCAGGTACGCAAGCGCAGTGGTTCACAATCACTTACTGTGGACGAAATGGGCCGCTAACGTGTGTGTGCGTGTGTGATAGGTGGCTCATCCAGATCCCGCGACTGTACGAGATCTTCCGGGAGTCGGCCACACCCAACCTGGAGACGTTCGAGGACCTGCTCAACAACATCTTCCGACCCCTGTTCGAGGTCACCCGCGATCCGTCTTCCAACCCCGCCCTCCACCAATTCCTTCAGCAGGTGATCGGCATCGATTGCGTCGACGACGAAAGCAAGGTAGGCGCCTTCTTCATTCGACAGACAGCCCCCCTCGAGAGTCGAGTTTCACCTCAGTTACACTCGACTCACTCCGATTTGTGTTTGTGCCTCGCGCAGCCCGAGCAGCGTTTGTATGAGAGCATTCCGGAGCCCAACGAGTGGACAAGGGTATGTCGCATACGGCTTGTTTGATGCGCCACCAATGGGTGGAGGGAGGGCGCTCTAACAAGGGCATGTCCGTGCATGCGAACAGAAGCGCAACCCGCCCTATTCCTACTACCTCTACTACCTCTACTCCAACCTCTACACCCTCAACAAGTTCCGCGAGGCCAAGAACCTCCGTACGGCCGCCTTCCTCCCCTTCCCACACCAATCTCCACCGGCTCCTCCATCGAGGAATGCGCCCACTCACCTAAAACTATGTCGTCCGTCGGGCTCTGGCAGGCACGTTCGTTCTTCGCCCACACAGCGGTGAAGCCGGAGAAATCGACCATCTCGCCGGTACCAACAACAATTGACCACCCTCGTCGACCTTCATTGATTTTCCTGGCCACACTCGTTGACTTTTTGTGTGTTTCCCTCTCTTCTTCACTTTAGCGTCCTTCCTCACATCGGAGAACATTTCGCATGGCATCAACCTGCGCAAGGCGCCCGTCCTCCAGTACCTGTACGTCCACGGGCTCCATGTCTTTTGATTCGGTCAAAGCGCACGTGCGCCTACACGCACGCAAAATGGCTTCATTCTGGCTAACTGCACTCGTCACTGGGGCTTTGTGCCGTTCAATTCAGGTACTACTTGGCGCAGGTCGGCTTGGCCATGTCGCCGTCCTCGAACAACAACCTGTTCGTCGAGTACCAGAAGAACCCCTTCCCGAACTTCTTTGCCAAGGGTACCGAAGCACGCACAATAGAAGAAGAAGAGAATGGGTGGCTAATCGTTCGCGTTGTCCAGGGTTGAACGTGTCGCTGTCGACGGACGATCCGCTGCAGTTCCACATCACCAAGGAACCGCTGGTGGAGGAGTACAGCGTGGCGGGCCAGGTCTACAAGCTGACCGCGAGCGATCTGTGCGAGATCGCCCGCAACAGCGTCTACCAGAGCGGCTTCGAGCACGCCGTCAAGTCGCACTGGCTCGGGCCCCACTACCAATTGCCCGGACCCCGCGGAAACGGTGCTCTACCCCCTGCTCCTGGGCAGTCGCCCTGTGCTCCTCCCCCGCTCGGCTTCTCATTCTTCTCCTTCTTCTGTCAATTGTGCAGACATCAACAAGACCAACGTTCCGGACATCCGCATCAGCTATCGTCATGAGACCCTGCTCGACGTGCGTGCCCTCCTCTCTCTTCTTTCTGGAAGCTTCCCGCAACCGCCGCACTCACGCACTACGGGGGGTGTTGGCCAACTACTAGGAGCTGCGCTGGCTGGAGGGCATCCTGGTCGCACGGAACCTGCCTGCCGACCACCTGCAGCAGATGATTGCCGAGCTCTAGAGACCGACCCTGTCGCCTGAGCGAGAGGCTCTCACACCATCACAGCTGCACATTTCTGTTATGAACATACCACAGCCAATCTCTTCCCGCCACAGTACTGTGTTCGTGTCTTTTGGAGAACGAGCCTGATGGGCGTTGGATCATGTTTAGTTGTTGTTTCGCACGGTTCGCGAGGACAAGGAACGGTTGAGCCTCGACGAAGACGAAGACGATGAAGAGGGCGTTGTTGTGCTCTCTGCTCCATTCTCTGAAGGCTTGCCGATCCCTGCAGCCCTGCTGGACGTCGTCCTGGCGGGCGTGGCTGCCGGGTCTGCGCGCGATGATGGTGTGCGAGAAGGTGTCGCGGGGACTGCACAGCGAGGGAGAAAGAGAGAGATTAGCGGCTGCAGGCGACCCGCCCGCAGCTGCGGGCCAATACGGGCAGAACAGTACCTCTCTTCGAAGAGTCCCTCAAGGGCGTGGCCGTTACCGCGGCTGCTCCTCGGCTTCGCGAGGCCGCAGACGGCGTAGCGCTGGAGCTCCCACTCAGCGCGGAACGCACGTCAATCGTAGCTGTGTTGCCAAGTGGGTGAGTGAGCGGAGTGGGTTCTCGCGAGATGGTGCGCTGAAGGTACCTCGGCTGCTGGGTCGACCTGGTGTTGATAGGACGCCCGAGCCCGACGTCGCCTTGCTGCCATTGGGCGCGTTCTCCTCTCGGGAAGGTGGCTTGGGCTTGGTTGTGTCGGCTTTGTTGGCGGGAGGCCTGGTACGCACAGAGGAAGAAGAGGAAGAGAAAGGCTTGGACGCGGTGGGGGTGGAAGTGGCAGTCGAGCGAGGCGGCGAGGTAGAAGGAGAGGAGGCGGACGGCGGCGCGTCTTTGGTTCGAGAAGTCGAGGAAGAGGAGGTCGAAGAGGAGGTCGTCTTCGGTGGCGCCTTCGACGGAGTAGGGTGCTTGGTGGGAACTCGAGAAGAGGATCCCGCATGCGGGAACTGAGCGGGGACGTGTTGCTCTCCGGCGGGAGCGGATTCCTGGTTGGACTAGGGGGTCAACAACGTTGGTCACGTTTCAACGCATCTTCGCAGAGAGGGGGTATACCGGTGGTGGCTTCTCCTTCTTCTGCATGGTGATCATTCCCATCAGGTTCTGCTTGTTCACGGAAGCCTCTTCCTTTCCACTGCCTGAGAACAGAAAAGGGGCAAAACGAGAGGACGGTGAGAAGCCGCGTGGTGGTTCAACAAGTGAGGCAAAAGGGAGAACAGACCGGAGAAGAGCTTGAGGTGGAGCAGAGCAAAGTTGGGCTGCTGCTGCTCCTCCTGCATGGTCTTCAGGTAGCGCTTTCCCTGAAACACGAACCGTTCCGTGTACTTGCTCTGTGTGGTGCGCAATGCAAGCACAGTGAGATTGGCATTGAGCAGAGCGTGGTGATGTCATGGAGAGGTACCTCATACTTGACAAGCCCCTTCTTGAGCTTCTCCGTGAGTCGTGGGAACTCGTGAGCGACAATCTTCCTGAATTTCTCCTCCTCGAGGAGCTGCGTGCTCCGGCCGAAGAGTCGGGACTTCTCGGAGGCCTTCGTCTCGAACGCCCGCATCTCGCTCTTAATCCACTCGCGCCGCACGATGAGCTTGATCAACGGCCCCATCCGCGCCAGTCGCTCCGTCAGGGTCTTCACTTCATCCCGCATCGCCTCGAGTACGTCAAACGAGTACTTGCCTACAAGATGAGATATCCACGGGGAAAGAGAGGGAGAGAAGCAACGTCAAGAGTCAGCTGCCCCAGCGAACGGCCATACGGTTCAATGTGAGGTTGGCAGTGCAGCTAGCGTACCTGCGCCAGTGTTGGCCAGCGAGTCGAGGAAGTCTTGGATCTGTTGATCGCTCATGTGCAGCTGCTTCCACAGGTCCTTCAGCCTGCTCCTCTCGTCCTCGATCATTTCCTTGATCTTGGATTCGCTGATCTTCTCCAACCGCATCTGTTCCTCTTTGCACTGTTTTGGGCCAAAAGAAAGAACTGCGTGTGAGTGCAGAGAGAGAGAGAGGGAGGGAAGGATTGCAGATGTCGCAGTGGCCCGGAGCGTACCACAGCGATCTGCGGCGCAGAGTAAGCGGGCAGGGCGTCCTTCCGTGCGATGAACTGCCTTCGGTCTTCGTCGTCCTCGTTGATCTTGAGCATGGTCCAAAGTTCGTGAATGTGGTCCATCGCTTTGTCGAGGGCCTTCCGTCGCCGGTCGCGCTCCTCTTCCAGATCTGATTTTTTGTGCCGCAGCCGGGACACGACATCGAAGGTGCGAAGTTTTTCGATCGATGCGCACGGCTGCCTGCCCACGACGAAGTTGTCCAGCTCATCAGCGGAGTCGGGAGTGATGTAGAGCTCCTGCCAGAGCTTGGTGATGTCTCGCTTCAGCGGCGCTACGAGCTTCCTCAGCTCGTCCTGTACGGGCGAAACGATCGTCAGAGATGCGGATTCTCTTGGAGAGCTGAGTTGACGACGCATACCAGCTCCTTGTCTCCCTCGGCCACCTTCCCCTTGAACCGAGCCAAGCGTGCTTCCGATAGGTCGTGTTCTGCGGGAAGGAAGAAGTCGGCCGGCAAGAGCCGGCCCTCGTCTTCGCGGCGGCCACCGAACTCGACGCCGTTGCTTTCCTCGTCGTCTTCGCCATCAGCCTTGTGGTTTCTATCGGCCACCTCAGCTTCGTTCCTCCACCTGAGCTCTTCGCACAGGACAAGGAATCGTGACTGTATCTCACGCATGGCATGCAAACGCTCCTCTCGGGCCTGGAGGTGCAAGAGGAAGCCAACAGCGACGTCGTCAGTGGGTGTCAGCATCATCGAGAAGATATACCAGAACGTACTGCTTGCAAGGCGTCCCGGATGGCCCTCAGCTGCTCCATCTGAACGTAGAGGTGCGCTTTGGGGTCGTGTTTCTGCCGAGCGTGTCGGGTAAGGCAAGGGCGCAAGTTGATGGCAGTCGTTCATGCGTGTTAGCGAGAAGCGAGAGCGTACCCCACAGAGCTTGCCGATGTCCAGGTCAGGCAGAAGAGCACGAAGCTCGCTCACCGCGGTGTGGAGTGAGGCTATTTCCCTTTCCATCTCCTCTTTGAACTTGGCCAGGTCCATGAGTCTGCGCTGCAGAGGAGAAGCGAGAGGATGTCAGTGCAAGTGGACGATCTGTGACCTCTTGAAGCTCGTGCGGCGAACCTTGAAAAGCTCTTCAATCTCTTGGTGCAGTAGCAGTGATTCGGCCCGCTTCTTTTCCGAGGCAAGACCAATGCTGTTCCATATCGTGATGAGCTCAACATAGTCACGCCGCACGAGCTTCAAGACGCCATCCACACTGCCCTTGTCCTCTTCATCCATTCCTGAGGTGGCGCGCTTCTCATCCGATTCCTTTGCACCCAGCAGCGCCACTCCGTTTGATTCCTTCGGTCGCTGCCGTATGGGTGATTTGGCTTGCATCCGTCTTCCTCTAGTGCGTAGAATGCACCACTTTGCAGTGCCAACACGCGTGGAAGGTTCGATGTCGAATCGGCTGAGCCAATCTCACAGAGAAGCCAAAAAAAAAGGGCGCGAAGTCGACACGAAGGAGCTGCAGTGAAATTTCGTCCCAAGTTGACATGTTCCTCGAATTTTTGAGCACGGTCTTGGCGTTGTGTCCTCATCTCCCGGATCCCAATCGCATCTGATCCGTCCACACATCCTTGCAAAATGCAGCAGGACCCATCAGTTCCGACCACGGCAAGCAGCGCGGTGAGCTCCAGCGTCAGCAACAACCGGCTGCTCGTCGGTTTGGGAGTGGGCGCCCTGGCCATCGCCGGCGCGGTCGGCCTCGCATTTTGGCTGGGCGGTCAGCCCAAGATCAAGAGGTAACGTTACCTTCACCCTCGTGGCCATCTCGCAGCATTTCTTCTCACACTGCGATTCGGAACTGCGATTATTTGATCTGCAGGAAGCGAGCGGCAAAGAAGGCAGCCGCCCCTGCCGGCGCGAAGGGCGCGGCGAAAGCCAAGGTTGGCCCGGGCGGCAAGAAGCCCATGGTGAGGGCTGATGATGCGAAGATCACCCTCGAAAAAGCCGCCAAGATGACGATCGAAGAGATTCAGAACGGTCTGGAGCAGGCCGAACGCGAGGGCGACAAGGCCTCGCAAATCAACATCCTCTTCCTCCTTGCCAGCTCGCTCCTTCAGCAGGAGCAGCTCGAGAAGCAACACATCGAGGCCGCCGTGCAGGTTTGCTCCCCATTCTTACCCATTTCCATGGAGCTCGATTTATTATTGTTTTTTTTTTGCGCTACGATTTAATCGCGCGTGCGCATATACATCTGCATTCAATTTCATTTCCATTTTACTAAATGGCGCACGTGCGTTGGGCCAACAGTACTACAACATCGCCCTCCAATTCGCCGAGGAGATCAACTCGGAAATGCTGGGTCCCATCTTGCTGGAGCTCGCCGTGCTGTCGTTCAACTTCAAGAACTACCCGCAGGCCATGGCCCTGTTCGAGCAGGGTCTCCTCAACTTCATCGAGACGCCCGAGGAGGAAGTGGAGGCCACCAACACTAAGCACATCCTGTCCCTCTTCGTCATGCTCACCGAGTGCTACTTCAACACCAAGCAGCACCAGCGCGGCATCGAGTTCCTCCTCGACTACCTCAAGCGCACCGAGGGCCGCAAGGAGCACACCGAGCTCTTCCCGTCGCTCATGCTCAGCGTGGGCGAGTTCACCTACGCGCTCAAGGACTACCCGGCCTGCATTGGCTACCTGGAGCAGGGCCTGGCCCGGGCCGAGGGCACCGACCTGCCGCCCGATCTGGCGATGCTGTACAACTACTACCTGGCGTGGGGTAACGTCAAGGCCGAGCGCAACGAGCAGGCCGTCAAGTACCTCGAGCGATACCTGGACGCGGCCAAGGTGGCCAAGGCGCCCGTGGAGAGCACGCTCGAGTCCATCATGTCGCTGGTGATCTGCTACAAGGAGCAGGGCCAGCTCGACGCCGCCGTCAAGACCGTCGACCGCGCCCTGCAGGCCCTCAAGCAGATCGACGAAGCCGAGCACCCGCTCCTATGCCTCAAGCAGTTCTACTTCCTCGGCCTCTACTGCCTCAACAAGCTCGAGCAGCTCGACCGCGCCCGCGACCTCCTCGAGCGCGCCTACCAGCTCGCCAAGTCCAACTCCACCCTCTCCAAGGAGATGCCCTGGGGCACCATCGCCATCGACCTCGCCGAGGCCTACCACAAGCTCAAGATGCGCCAGGAGGCCCTCAAGATGATCGAGACCGGCCTCACCGCCCTCCGCGAGCGCGACACCTCCCTCGTCCCGCCCGCCCTCATCCGCCAGGCCAAGATCTACTCCGAGATGGGCGACAAGGCCACCGCCGTGCGCGCCCTCGAGGAGGCCCTCCAGGTCGCCGAGGAGCTCAAGAAGAAGGAGTCGGCCACCGTCGGTGACGCGGAGCTGGGCAGCGGTTGGCTGTGCCGCTTCCTCCGGTTCCAGCTGGGCAAGATGTACACCCTCATGGGCCAGCTCAGCAAGGCCGACGCGCTACTCACCGAGGCCTTCAACTCCTTCGTCGGCACCACCGACCTCGAGATCCGCACCGTCGTCCTCGCCACCATCGCCAGCAACCTCGTCCAGGCCGGACAGAAGGAGGCGGGCCTCAAGAAGATTCAGGAGGTGCTCGACGTGCTGGCGACGCCCACGACACAGAAGCTCAACCAGGGCGACATCCGCACGGAGCTGGGCGAGTGCTACCTCTTCCTGGGCGACTACGCCAAGGCCAAGCAGGAGCTCGAGAGCGCGCTGGAGCAGTTCGCCAAGGAGAAGAACGAGAAGAGCGAGCTGCTCGTGCTGGTGCGCCTGGCCGCCATCCACGACTGGCTGGGCGAGGTCGACCGCGCGCTTGAGTGCCTCGCGCTGGCCGAGAAGGCCAAGGAGCGCGATACCTCCGTGATCCACCTCGGCTCGGTCGGCGCCGGCTACGCCCTGCACCACCTCACCGTCGGCGACATCGCCCAGGCCCAGGCCCAGGCCGACCAGGCTGCCGCCTACATCGACCCCGCCTGCTGCGGCGCCACCCCGCTCAACGTGCTCGCCTTCAACGGCCTGCTCGCCGAGACCAACTTCTGGAGCAACCGCATGGAGGCCTCCATCCAGCACTTCCAGCGCTGCCTCCAGCACATCGCCGCCTTCCCCTACGCCCGCGAGAACATCGTCTCCATCCTCAACGTGCAGACCCGCCTCGCCGCGCTCTCGCTCTACACCGAGAACCGCGACCAGGACGCCAACGCGCTCGCCATGCTCGGCCAGCTGCTCCCGCTGGCCCGCACCAGGGGCAGCCTCCACCACGTCGCCCAGCTGCTGGCCCTCACCGGCCTCGCCAAGGCCCGCGCCCTCGACAACGCCGAGGCCGAGGCCGCCGCGCTCTTCGCTGAAGCCCTCTCCGTGGCCGAGGAGACCGCCGACCGCCGCACGCTCGCCTTTGTCAACCGCCTCGCCGGCGCCTTCTACACGCGCCACGCCGCCGCCGACAAGGCCGACGAGGGCCGCAAGCACCTCGACCAGGCCCTCGCCCTCGCCCGACAGCTGGGCGACCAGCTGCTCGAGGCCGTCGTGCTGCGCGATCTGGCCATCGTGGCCGTCAACGAGCAGACCGGGTCGGACGAGGACAAGGCCCACACGTGGAAGGAGGCCACCGCGGGCGCCCTCGCGATCGCCGAGCGCACTGGCAACGCCTACCTCGCCAACCTGCTCGCCCACCTGCCCGGCCAGGCCCCCGCCGCCGCCTCGCTGCCCCTCGAGCCCCTCGTCGTCGAGCAGCAGACCACTACCGAGACCGCTCCGGCTGCGCCGGTGGAGGCCGTCGAAGAGGCCACGCCCGAGGAGAAGCAGCCCGAGGTCGTGGCGGAGGTGACCCCCGCGCAGACCGAGGAGGAGTCCAAGTCCTACGCCGAGGTGGTGCAGGACGCGGAGGCTGAAGAGGAGGCCAAGGCGGAGGCCGAGGCTGAGGAGAAGGAGGAGG
>CDFN01048968.1:0-13345 GCA_000826445.1 Acanthamoeba quina | reverse complement strand
GACGCATGGCTTGATGCTGGTGTACGACGTCTGCAGCCGAGCGTCATTTGACGCCATACGAACCTCTTGGTTCAAAGAGGTAACGCTTGTCATACCACCACCACAATGCATGTAACGCAAGTGGAAGCTCTGCGCAACCAACACTGTGTCGTGTGCAGGCCGAGCGATACATGTCGGGGGACATCAAAGTGATGATGCTCGTGGGCAACAAGGAGGATAAGGTTGCAGAGCGCGTGGTGAGCACAGATGAGGGAAAGCAGCTAGCTGCTGATCTGGGCATCGACCACTTCCTGGAGACGTCGTGCAGCGAGGAGGTCAACGTGGAAGAGGCCTTTGACCTCATGATCGGATCCGTTGTCGAGAAGATGGAAGCGAAGAAGGGACCCAGCACGGTTTCCACACGGGACACGATCAGCATTGGCGAGGAGCCCGAGAAGAAGAAGAAGGGTTGCGTTTTGTGGTGAGAGATGCATTCACGGCGCGAAATGGAAGTGGTACATACGGGCGTGGTGACAAGACTCTCTGCAACAGATCATCCACACTGGGGGGTGAGGGCAGCTTCTTGTTGAGGTGGCCGGGATACTCCGCACCTCTCCCATAATTGCCGCTGGGCGGAGACGACACAAATGGCTGAGCGGTGGGCTTAAAAAAGTTTATCTAAACCATCGACGGCAATGCTTACTGCTGCAGCCCCACCCATGGCCGTGGTAGTCAGTTTGCTGTTGTAGAGAGAGCTTCACAGGACGTAAAACCTTCGCACTAATTCACCACCTGAGGTGCGTTGACCTTAAACCTGGAACATCCCCTCTCCTCAGCCCACACAACCAACAAGCAAAGAAGAAAAAGCACCAAAGGAAGAAGCGAGCGGCAGGTCAGGAAGCGGGGATGGGGTTGGTTGCCTGCAACGAACTTAGGCGTCGGAGAGGGAGAATAACAGTCCGGTGGGGACATTTTCGGTGCTAAGCGTTCCGCGATGGTGTCCTTATTGCCCTTTCGGTATTCGGCTGCACGTGCGCCAGCTCGGGGTGACCAAAAGCCGCGCCCGAACTGAGACCGGCCTTGATTTCGTGGACGAACGCTAATTCAATCAACCACGCAGCCACAACGAGCCGAAGAAGAGGCCAAGTAGCCAAACGTTCAGGGCAAATCGTGCATACGCGCCACCCCCGTTCAACCGCACCAAAGCAAGAATCTCGTATACGCAATTTGAACACGCTACAAAATGTCGTTGGACCTCGATTTGAAGCTCGACTTCGTAAAGGTGAGACTTGCAGGGGACCATGGCATCGGCAAAACATCCCTCATGACGCGATTCCTCGGTACGGGTCCCTCCTCTTCACAGATTTTGTGGTGAAATCGCCAGACCGTTAATCTCTCCACCGATTTTTGAATTCCTCAGACGACAGCTTCCAGCCTTCACAAGTGACCATCGATCAGGAGGTGAAGTTCAAAACGTGCACTGCACTGGGGGAGACGTTCAAAGTACAGCTCATCGACACAGCCGGCCAAGAGCGATTCAGGTTCGGCTCTCTGCCTGCCTGCCGGTCAAAGTAGTTGTTGGGTGGCCTTGCTGACGGCATCGTTGTGTGTGCGGCTCGCCACCGACTGAACAACAGGACGGTGACAAGCAGCTACTACCGAGGCGCCAACGGCGTTCTGCTCACGTTCGACATCACAGCAAAGGACTCCTTCGACGACCTGCAGGAATGGTTGGCCGAGGTACCGCTCCCGCACCACCTTCCTTGTCGCTGGGTTCGCGTCGCGCCCGCAGGTCACCTTCAATGATGGCCCCCTCTGTTTGGGCTGTGTGCGGGGCACGGCACGAGCTTGTTCGCCGTTGGTGCGGGATTTGCTTACGCGTCCTGGCGTGATAGGTGGACCGCTACACGGTGGGAGGTGTTGTCAAAGTGGTTGTGGGCACCAAGAGTGACTTGGCGGACCAGCGGTATGTGTGGCCACTTACTCTCCTTCCTCTGCCGCTAGTCTGGCTTGCGCTTGGCACCTCACGAGGTGTGTGTGTGTGTGTGCAGGGCTGTGAGTACGGAAGAGGCCAAAGCGTATGCCGAGAAGCTGGGCGCGAGCTACGTGGAGACGTCGGCCAAGGAGGGGAAGGGCGTGCAGGAGGCGTTCGACCTCCTCCTCACACAGATCGTCGAGAAGGTCCCAGAGGCCGGCCGAGGCACCGCGGGCGCGGCGGGCAAGGGGAAGACCGGCAAGTCGAGTTCGTCATCAAGGAAGGGCGTGGTCGACCTCAACGACGACGGAGAGAAGAAGAAAAAGAAGAAGGGCTGCACCCTCTTCTAGCCCCTCCTCTCTTCACCAAGAGGTGACGCAGAAGAAGACGAAGAAGTGGAAAGGGAAGACGGGGCTGTCGACAACAATTTTGTACCAATTCAAATAACAACAAAGAGAAAAGATCAACCAAACACCAACTCAAGATGGAAGCCAAGCCTCAAGAAGCTGAAGTGGTGGGCGACAGCGCGGAGGTGACCCAGCTGAAGAGCCTCATTCGATCGGTGCCCGATTTCCCGAGCCCCGGCATCTTGTTCAGGGACATCACGCCCCTGCTTGGAGATGCGGCTGGCCTGCGCGCGACCTTCAAGCTCATGGCCGACCAACTGCGAAGCGCCGGCCTCGCAGACAAGATCGATCTCATCGCTGGCATGGAGGCGCGTGGATTTCTGGTCGGGGTGGGCCTGGCCCTTGAGCTCAACGTGGGCTTTGTCATGCTCCGCAAGCCCAACAAGCTGCCCGGCGACCGCCACGTCGTGTCGTACGGCAAGGAGTACGGCAAGGACGTGCTCGAGATCCCCGTCAGCGCTGTCAAGGCTGGTCAGCGCGTAGTCGTTACCGACGGTACTGCCCAAGCTCCTGTAGGAACTTTCCTTGTCGCCCTTCGCCACGTTTGACCCTCTTCTCCCACTACTGCTACACTTGTAGACCTCATCGCCACGGGCGGCACGGCCCTCGCGGCTTGCCAGCTGGTGGAGAAGGCCGGAGGCGTGGTGGCCGCCACCTCGTTCGTCATCTCGCTCGACGACCTCCCGGGCAAGGCCAAGCTCGCCGCCGCCGGCTACCCCGTCGTCTCCCTCCTCAACTACGCCTAAGACCGCAACCACCACATTACCATTACGCCATTACGCCATGATCTGGCCGCACGCGTGCTGTAGAGATTGTACTGCCGCTCGCTTTGTATTGCACGAAAGGAGACAACTCTAGAAGCGCGGGTGGAAGGGGGGCTGGAGGGTGAGGATGTGCTGGTAGGCGAGGGTCGGGAAGAAGTCGTAGAAGGTGGCGGGCGCGGCCACGATGACCTTGGCGAAGATGTCGTGGGCCAGCGCGAGGCTGTCGGCCGCGCCCGAGGGCGTCTTGGAGGCCGGGGTGGAGCCGCGGAGGGCGTCGGTCTCCTCCTTCAAGATCTTCAGCGCCAGCGGGATCGTCACCTGCGTCCCATCGGTCGTCTTCACGCCGTGGCGAATCCACTGCGCGACCTGCGATCGGCCGATTTCGGCGGTGGCCAAGTCCTCCATGAGGTTGTTGATGGGCACGCAGCCGCGGCCGGAGAGCCAGGCGCGCAGGTACACCAGACACACGCGCACGTTGTCCCGCAGACCGTTCTTTCGAAGCAGAAGTACACAGAAGGAGCCCAGGTTAGGTTGTGGTGGTGTGAATTATTGTGGGGGGGGGGTTACCAGGGTGATGTCGCCCTTGGGGAACTTGAGAAGATCGTCGGCGGTCACGCGCACGTCTTCCCTCCTCACGTGGATCTGGTTGGGGGTCTTCATGTGCTGCAGAGTGCCATGTGATCAAAGAGAGTGTGGTGAGCACTCCAACCAACTCCAAGCTGTCGTGTTGCGGTGTGCGTACCTCGTTGAAGATCTCCATGGCGATCGGGATGAGGTCGGGGTGGGCCACCCAGGTGCCGTCGTGTCCGGCCTTCACCTCCCTCAGCTTGTCATCACGAACCTGCCACCCAGCAACGTGAGCGTCAAGGAGGAGGAGAAGAAGAGAAGACATAAAAGCAAAGAAGAGAAAAGGGAGGTGAAGCCTCACCTTGGCGAGGGCAGCCTGGTTGGCGGCGTTGTCGTTTCTGATGGGGATCTGCGCAGCCATGCCACCCATGGCGAAGATGCCTCGCCTGTGGCACGTCTTGATCAGAAGGTCGACGTAGGACGCCATCATGTGCGAACGCATCGTGCACAGAGCGCGGTCGGGGAACACAGCATCCCTACCGAGCACACGCACACGCGCACCCATTCGTGATCTGTTTAGCAACACTCACTCCGGCCTAGGCTTGGGGGTGGCGACGTACTTGTGGTTGATGAACTTCTTGATGGTGGAGAAAATGTAGTCCCAGCGGCCGCAGTTGAGGCCGGCGCTGTGGTCGCGGAGCTCGTAGAGGATCTCGTCCATCTCAAACGCGGCCAGGATAGTCTCTGCAACAAGAATTGATAGGAAGTTATTAAGCGCTGGTGAGTCGAGCTCGCGGCTTGAGGGGAGAAGGAGGCCCTGACGTACCGATGAGCACGGTGGCCTTGATGGAGCCGTGGGGGATGTCCAGGCGCTGCTCGGCGTAGCGGAAGGCGTCGGCCCACAGGCGCGCCTCCAGGTGGCTCTCCATCTTGGGCAGGTAGAAGTACGGACCCGAGCCGCGGCTCAGCAGCGCGCGGCCGTTGTGGAAAATGTACAGACCAAAGTCGAACAGCGAACCCGACACTGTGCACGGCACACACAGGAGAAGGTGGTCGGTTTCTTCGCCAGTCGGTGCATCGAGAAGTTCACAGGGGGGGGCATACCGGGCTTGCCGTGGACGAGAACGTGGGCCTCATCGAGGTGCCAGCCGCGAGGGCGGACCATGAGGGTGGCGGTCTGGTTCTTGAGCTTGTACTCGCGCTCGCCGACCTTCATGCTAATCGTCCTACGGATGGCGTCGCTACACATACGCACACGCACACACATCAACGGTTAGTCTCTGATGGTCCGGTGCAGGGGGCTGCGCGGGAGCGGGTTACTAGAGGTTGATCTGGCCGGTGATGCCGTTCTCCCAGGTGGGCGTAGAGGCTGTTGTGTGGGTGCGTGGCGGGTTAGGGTTCCGGGTGGGGCAAGGGCGTGTGGAGGGGAGGGGCGCGTACAGTCCTCAAAGTCAGCCATGAAGACCTTGGCACCCGAGTTGAGCGCGTTGATGATCATCTTGCGGTCAACCGGACCGGTGATCTCCACGCGCCTATCCTTCAGATCTTCCGGGATGCTGCCACACCTCCATTCCGACTGTAATCACATGCGACCACGGCGTCAGGATTTTTTTTTGTTTAGATTTAATATTTAAATGATCAAAATGCAGAGCAACCAAAGATTGGCAATGGTTGGGTGGGGGTTGTGCCTCTCTGATGTGCCGGGTCTCGTGGAGGAAATCGGGCATCTCGCCGGCATCGATCCTCGACTGACGCTCATCGCGGGCAGCAAGAAGGGCCCGACGGCGAGCATCGAAACGCTTGTGCAGCTCGGCAACGAAGACGAGGGCATCAACGGTAAGGACCTGCTCGTAGCCCTTCTCGATCGGGCCGAGAATCTCGATGCCGTGCCTTACCAAGAGGGTGGTGCGCTGCTCGTTGTTCATCTTGTCGGCTACTTGAAAACTACTGTTAACTGCCCTCTTTTTCTTTTTCATTTATTTGTTTGCTCTGATCCCGGCCCATCGCAGCCGACCCGGCAAACGGCGAACAACGCAAGAGCACCGATGATTGTCTTCTCGAGGATCACGGACCATGATGGTGTTACAAGTTGAAGGAGTTGGAGAAGCTGGAGGCAGCGGCGGTGAAGCTCTTGAGGTTCTCCTCGCACTTGGCCAGCCGAGTCTTGAGCCCGGCGAGCTCCTGAGTGAGTCGCTCTCGGATCGGGTGCACCTCAAAGATCTCCTCAATCTGCGCATCGGAGAGGCACGAGAAGTGCGACTGCAGCTCGGACGGCAGCTCCGTCTCCCTGATCATGTGCGGGGGAGGAAGGTGTGAGTCTCGACACTTCGGTGACAAAGGGGGAGAGGGAAGGGAGCTCTAGGTGGTAAGGTACATGGGGACGAGGAAGAAGTGGTGGCACTTGAGGGCCACGTTGTGGGCGATGCGGGTGCGCATGTCTTCCCAGAGGGAGTCGGCGAGCCTGGCCACGCTCTCCTGTCCTCTCGAGGTGTAGTCATCGGGCAGGCTCTCGAAGCTATGATGGGCAATCAGAAGTCAGCGATGTGGTGGTTAAACATTTGCGGGGAGGGAGGGCATGTAGTGCTTTCGTACTTGGTGATCTCCCAATAGATCAGGCGTGTGCAGTAGAACTCGTCCATGCTCCTCTCCTGACTGTACTGCGCTCGCCTTTCCACGAACTGCTCGTACAGCTCCAGGACCTTCTTCTTGAAGTAGGGGAAGCTCTCAACCTTGTCGAGCAGACCTCCAGCCTGCAATGCGGAGTGGAAGGTGTCAGATCAACAACTACAGTAAACCCCCCCCCACTAACTCTACACGAACCGCAACGTCGATGTATTCGATCTCGTCGATGGATGAGGTGTGGCCGGCCCGGGAGGCCTTCCTCTTGTTCTCGACCATGTTCTCGGCCACACGTCCCAGATGCTGGAAGATGTGCACCGCTCGCTTGCTCAATTGCTGGATGAGCGGATAGAACTCCTGTACATACGGGCGGCGTGGGGTCAGCATCCGGTGAAGGTAAGTCTCCTATTTGCGCGAGTCGCACGCACCTGCTGGGAGTGTCTCTGGGCCGCGTCCGACGCCGCCCACGCCAGCTGGTCCATCGAAGTACCGTTGCGCCTTTCGGCGTTGGCCAGCTCATCAGACGTGGCCTTCACACTTGCCGTGTGCTCGACAACCTATGACAAACGGAAATGAAAAGGTGGTTTGCGTGGTGTTGGCTTGTGGGGGTGGGGGGGTGGAGGGACTCGAGACGGTGCGCGAGCGTACCATCTTGAATTCGGACAAGAGGCGTTCGAACTGCTGGCCGCCGTAGAGCTTGATGTCGAGGTAAGGCAGCTTCCACTTCCTCTTGACCTTGATCAGGTCCTTCTTGGCGTCGATCCACTCGCCCAGCAGCTGCCTCTCCTCCTCCGAGGTCGAGCCGTAGAGCGAGGGCATACCCTCGCTGGTGCCCTCGATCAAGCGGGACACCGCGTGCAGGAACTCCATGAGATAGGTGGCGGCGATGCTGCGCAGGTTGTGCAGCTTCAAGTCGTCCAGCTCCCTGGCCGCTCGCTCCATCTTCTTGTTCATCTCACTGCCAAACAGCAACGCCAGATCAGCTCAAGTCCACTTGATTGCAGCAGAACAGAGGTTACCTCTTCTCCGAGTTCATGCAGGTGAGCAGCTTGGGGATGTTGTCGTAGTACAGCTTCCAGGTCTTTTCGAGGATGTACTTCTTGAGGGAGTGGACCTCGAGCCATTGCGAGTAGTTTTTGTCGTACTTGAGCTGCTCCAACAGGTTCATGTCTCGCTGGGACGCAAGCTTCACCTTTGTCGCATACTCAGCCTGGTTATGGTTCGAACCATACGATCAGTTTGAACACCACGCGCATCATCAATCCATGCCGCGTGGATGAGTACCCTGTCAGGTATGAGCTTAGCTCGCAGCGAAGCGGAGAACACGGAAACGAAGAAGGCTCCGTTGATCGGGGCGCCTGTGAGATTGACGCCGGTAGGAGAATGTACTTAGCTAGCTTGCCAAGAATAGAGGGACCGGGCATGTCCGAGGGTACCAGCAAAGTAGTCGTTGAGGTCCTTGGTGGTGGCCATGTTTCGGAGGGTGTTGTGGAAGAACTTGGTGTAGACGAATATTGTCCTGCTTCTTCTCGGGTCAACCCTCGTCACCCAGTCCACCATTTGCACATCCTCCCTGATGATGACGATGAGGACGAACGACTGTAAGAGCCAACCGACACACGCGCGTACATCAATCGGCCAGGTCCAGAAAGGTACCATTTCTGAGATTGCTCCACGGCAACGATCAGCCGGTGCTGCGGGGTAACCAACTCCACTGCCATATTGTCAAGCTTGGCCTTTTGGCAGTCGGCGAGCGTGTCGATGTCGCTCGACCGCGAGTAGGTGGCTGAGCCTGGTGAGAGAGGGGTGCAGATCGATTAGTTTAATGGATGTGGGGACATGTGTGTGGAGGCGAGTAGTACCGACACTGGTGTCGGGGGTCGATACGACGTTTTCCATCATCAAGCCTACGAGCCATGCACGTCAGTCCACCTTGTCGCTGGAACAGCTAGTAGTACAACTGCAGAGACAGTGGTGGTGTATGGCGGCGACATACCGGGTGTGTCGATGAGTGTGAGGTTCCAGGTGTGGCGCCACTCGTAGATGACACGAATCGGAGCGGAGCCGCTGAGCGCGTTCCTCTTCTCAAGCTCCGCTGGCAGCTCCTCGATAGTGATCACCCTATGAAAGCCAGATTGCAGTGCGTGTCACGGTGAACAGAGTGCCCCACCGTGGGGTGCGGTGTCTATGAGAAAGAGAGCGTACTTGTCCCGAGAAAGCTCCCCCTTGGCCTTGGCCTGTTCTCGCTTGATGGTGACGCGCGGTTCCTCGCAGCTCAGATTGTTAAGCATGTGAATGAACAGAGGCCTCCTGCTGGTGCCCTCGTTGCTCGCCTCCTCTCGCACCACCGACACTGCACGTCGTGGCGCGAGTTAGGCGCTAGTCACTCTTCACCAAAGCGAGAGGGCGGACACACAAAGAGAAACGCACCAGGGTGGCCGAGAATGCTCTCAATGAGAGTGGTCTTGCCGCTTCCACGAGGTCCAACAAAGACCACCTCGGCCTCCTCCCACGACGTGTACATCCTACATACGGAGGGGGGGGGGTAAATAGGTAAAAAGAGATGAAAAAAGGGATGAAAAAGGTGTGGTGAAGTGGGGGGGGGGCAAGTGTAGTACGTGGAGGCAAACTCAGAGATCTTCTGGTAGGCTTCGTAGACGGGGAAGGGGACCTTGAGGTCCGTCTTCTTGGCGTAGGTCGGGTTAAGGCGCATGGCCTCGAGCTCTTCATCCTCGAGCTTCGCCTGCGAGAGCTTGAGGGAGGGCACGCCCCCCTCCCCGCCCTCGGTGCCCTTGGAATCGCCCTTGGCCGGCTTCTCCTCGGCCTTCTTGAGGAAGAGACCGGCCGATCCGGTGCTGTTGGGCACCTTCATCTTCTCCTTACGCGCCGTTCCGTGCTTCTTCGCGGCGTCTGGCCGGTCCTTCTTCGGGCGACGCGCCTTCTCCGACGATACAGAGTCGTCATCCGATGAGGCCGAAGCTGAGGCGTCCTCCATCTCCTTCTTCTTCTTCCTGGCTGCGAGTCCTCCAGATGCCTTTTTCTCGGCTCCAGCCACTTCAGTCGCCGCGGGGGCGGGGGTGGTGGCGATGGGGGCGGCTGCGGCGGGGGCGGGGGTGGCCGGAGCGGGCTTCTTCTCGGGCTCTGGAGCCTTACGGGGCGACTTGGCCTCAGAAGCGCTGGGCGTACTCATGGCGAAGTGGGTGGATCAGTTCGCGCTTCAGTGCACACTCAACCGCCACGGAGGATGATGATCCGATGTCAAGAGTCTCCCTCTTTTGGCCCCTTGGGTGTTGTTGTTTGGAGAGGCGCGAGTCATTGGACCAATCGAGACCTACCGGTCGAAACTGCGCTAAAGCTGCAGCTTTCAAATCAAAAAAAAAATTAATAAAAGAAAGAGATGGAACAGGTATCAGGGCGATGGTTTCTTGTGAAGCGTAAGATGGATGTGGACCAACTTGTCTGCTGGCGCAGGACAGTCTTAGATTTAATTCATCCCTTTGCGGACAAGGCAGAGCAGGGAATGCACACTTTCTCGGATTCTTTCGTGTTTTTTATTTTCATTTTATTTTTCATTGTTTTTCGTTCTTCCGTTTGCGGAGTAGACATTGAAGATGGACGGATCTGCATCTAACGGCGGAGGGGGAGGAGGCGATGATCCTTCGGGCAAGCGGAAGGAGTCCGGCTTTGTGGCGTCCATTCGTCAGGCTTGGACGGGCCTGCAGAAAATGAAGAAACGCAAAATCGATGCTGATGGCGATGGTGCTACGATCCAGCCATCAGAGCAGGCAGGCGGTACTCTTCCCACGTCACGGAAAAAGCGTGCCTTCCGCACGCGCACAACGGAGGAGCAAGAAGAGGTGACCTCTGCCTCATCCACTACGTCTTCCTCCTCGTCTTCGACATCTTCTTCGACTTCTTCGCGCAGCCGCACCCGACAGGAGGTGGTCGCCGAAGCGCGCCAGTCCGTGACGGACAAGAAGAGGAAGCTCGAGGCCCTGACGGCCTTCCTGGCGGCACCCGCCACGACGCCCGCCAAGGCACTGGACGAGCCCAGTCCCTCCGCCGGCAAGCAGAAGAAGAAGCCCAAGAAGCCCAAGAAGAGCAAGAAGCAGAAGCTGCTGCATCACTCCAACACCGGCAGCTCCAACCCTTCGGTGGACCTCTTGGCCGCCCAGCTCAAGACCAAGGTGGCGTGCTGGGTCCTTCCTTCCTGCCCAAGACAAAGGGAGATTCTCACCTTCTCCATGTTGGCTCGGCAGGACCTGCGCGACTTCCTGCTGTGGCTCTACGCCGTGCAGGCCAAGCCCTCGCCGGCGGTGTTCTTCAGCAACCCCGCTACTCTGCCCACCACCGTGATGGTCGTTATTCGATCACTTGGCCAGGGTACACGTGACCCGCATCAGCGTCGCGTTCGTTGCAGTTGTTGTCGTTGTTGTTGTGCTCATCATGCCTCGCCCTCTCTCTCTCTCTCGCAGCCGAGCTCATCAAGCACAAGGGCCTGCTCAAGAACATGCTGACCACAGAAGAAGGCGGCATCTTCCAGAAGGCGACGGCCTTCAATGCTCCGGGCAGTAAGTACGTGTGCAGGGCGCGCTCGTGCGCCTCACTCCCCAAGTGGCTGTGTGGTCATCGTCTGACGGGGTCCGCACGTGTTGGATGTATTCTTCGCCAGGTACCGCGTCTTCGAGACGGTGGCCACCCTGATCCTCACGGATGCGAACCTGCAGAAGAAGATGTCCACGTCGCAGGCCAAGGAAGTGGAGAAGGAGGTCGCCGTTCTGCTGCAGGAGCAGTACCAAGAGCTGGTGAGCAAGCTGCCCGACCCGACGGACAGGGCCAGGTATACACCTCATCACCAGCCAGCCACGGTTTGCGTACCTGACCGACCTCTCACCCCAATCCTTGCTTACGCACCGCGGCGGTGGTCAGTCTGTTCGAGGAGTTCATCGCCACGCAGGAGGAGATGAAGGCCAGCCGATTCCCCATCTACAAGGTGTCGAAGCGAGAGGACTGGCTGACGGGCTCGTCGAACCGGCCTCCGCCCAACTTGTCGCTGTTTGTGCGGCTGCCCAAGAAGATGGAGAAGAAGGAGGGCGTGAAGCGCAAGCACCTGCCCATCGTCGCCATCGACTGTGAGATGGTACGTGCCGCCCGCGAGCGTGAGGGATTTCTGGGCTTAGGTTGCTGTCGCCGCTAGCCATGTGTTCCTGACGCTGAACGAGGGCCTGCGTGCAGTGTCTGACGGAAGATGGCCACGAGCTCACTCGCGTCAGTGTGATCGACGACAACTACAACGTGCTCTATGACCAGCTGGTCAAACCACACAAGCCCATCACCGACTACCTGACGCGGTACCACCCGCTGAAGCGCCATACCGTCAGTGTGTGTGTGTGTGTGTGTGTGTGTGAAGCGCTGACACCCCCTCTCTTGCTCGGGTGGTGCGATCAGGTGGAGCGGAATAACCGAGGAGATGATGACCGGCGTCACCACTCACCTGGAGGACGTCCACAAGGCCTTCCACGACTTGGGCATTACCAGGTACTGCTTTTATCCCTCCTCCTCCCCCGGATTGTGTGCGGCTTTCTGACTCCAGTGGTGCGACCCGAGCGTAGGAAGACTATCATCGCCGGCCATTCGGTGGAGAACGATTTGCTGGCGCTCCGGCTGTTTCACAAGAGGGTCATTGGTACACCGCGCCGCGGCCACAACGACCTTTATTCGATGCATGCCTCTGATCTGAACGCATGGCTGTGTGTGCGTGGGGGAGGGCAGACACCACGATGCATTTTCCCCACGCCAACGGGCCGCCATTCAAGAATTCCCTGCGCTACCTGACCGAGAAGTTCCTCAAGCGGCTCATTCAGCAGGGTGGGTGCCCTACTCTTTTCTGAGCCAGCGCTGGTGCCCGCGTTGGGCTCACCTCTCCCCGGGCTTTCGCTGCAGGTCACGACGGCCATTGCAGTGTGGAGGACGCCAAGGCGGTCATGGAGCTGATTCTGCTGAAGGTGGCCCAAGCCGGAGTGCACGTCAGCAAGAGCGGAGACGTGGAAGTGTCGGACAAGGACGACGGCGAGAACCTCTTCATCAAGGTGCGGAACGCGAACAGGAAGGTGACCGTCATCGATCGCCTCGTCGCCCTGCAGAGATACGTCCCGCCCCAGCGCACCCGAGGCCCGGCCGATGCCTTCATGCCCAGCCCCAGCAAGCTCGCCAAGGCCGGCGACGGGCTTCTCCCCACCCCCACCGCACTCCTTCCCCTACCATCATCGTTGTCGTCTTCGTCCTCTTCGTCGTCATTCGTGCCGCCGCCGAACCTGCTCACCACGTGCGCCTGCAACACGGACGAAGAGATCGTGGACCGACTGACGGCGCACCTGGGCAGCGACAGTCGGGCGGACTTCATCTTCACCCAGCTCCACACCTTCGAGGACCACTTTGCCAGCTGCGCGCGACAGTCAGGAGGCTCTGCAGCTGGTTCGGGTGGACCCCCGCCGCCAGGCTCGTTCGAGAAGCACCTGGCCGACATCGACCAACGCGTGGGCCGCATCTACGACGCGCTTCCACCCAACGGTCTTCTGATGCTGGTCACCGGCCGCGGCCCCATCGTGGACGTGTTCAGGTACGCACCACCTCACACACCCCAAGGCGATGCCGGCTACCGTCTCACTCCCACTCGCGGTCTGGTATGGGTTGTGGCCGTGGCCTCTGCGCAGGCTGCAAAGGGAGAAGAAGGACGAGGGTCCTGCGTGGACGCCGGAGAGGGATCGGGCGCTGCAAGAGGCCGTGGAGTGGGCGCGGAAGGGCCGAACCTTCTGGGCCGTCAAGCCGCCCAGCAGCGACGAAGCCACAACCACAACAACAGCAGCAGCGGAGAAGAGTGAGTAGTGCAATGCATCCGTGCCGTTGTTGCCTTCACTTTCCCTCACGCAACGCCTTTCACGCATCATCTAAATCTAAGCCTCAATCTTCCAACTCGCCCCGCGGGTGCTGTGATCGGAGTCACGGCTCCCATAATGGCTCGGGGCCTGGCCGAG
>CDFN01048960.1:0-11640 GCA_000826445.1 Acanthamoeba quina | reverse complement strand
ATTTGACCAGCGTCGTTGGAAATGTTACCATTTGTATTGGGAAGCGAAGGCGATTCCCCGACCAATGGTTCCTCCTCCATCGATATGCGATCGTGTTCTCCTCACCACCGCAGCCCGGGCGCACGCAATCAACGGTGATTGGCCTCCACAAGAGGTCCCAGCCTAATAATCGATGTCGTTGTTGATGTGGCGTGTTGGCGAGAATGCAGCGGCCAGGCTACGGAACTCTCGCCTGGGCCCTTTCTCCTAATCCCCATCCATCCACGCGCTCTGTGGGCTCTTGTCCCTATGAGCCTTTCCTTTGCCCGCCCTGGCCATTCCTCTTCTCGTGGTGGTCTGGTAAAGGAAATCACAACTCCTTCCTTTTCCAATTTCTATTTCAATTTCAATTTTGTATTTTGTATTTTTGATTTTTATTTGTTTTTATTTGTTTTGGCAAGTGGTTGAAGAAGAAGAGGAAGGACAAGGGGAAGGCCTCGCTCTGTCTCTGTTGGTTCTTCACTACTGGAGCTTCTCGTTGACAAAGGACCGCGCGAGGGAGAGGGCGTCGGGGATCTTGGTCAGGTCGGAGCCCGAGCCCTGGGCAGTCTGGGGCTTGCCGCCGCCCTTGCCGCCGAGCAGGCCCGCCACGGCGCCCGCCCACTCGTTGGCCTTGAGGCCCGCCGCGACGAGGTCGTCCGAGACCTGGGTCACGACGGTGACCTTGCCCTTGCCCTTGACCTCCTCGGCGCTGAGGAGGAGGACGGCGAGGTGCGGGTGCTTGGCGCGGATGGCCTTGATGGCGTTGGTGAGGGCGATGACGTTGGAGCCGACGTCGAGGTGGCCGATGTGGGCCTTGTCGGTGGTGGCCTCACCGAGGGCGGCGAGGACCTGCTCGGCGTACTGCTGGGCGGCCTCGAGCTGCTCGGCCTTGGAGTTCTTGGAGGCGGCAAAGGCGCTGCCGCGGAGCTTGTCGAGGAGGGCGCGGGACTGGACCTGGCGGGCGGCGGGGATGGGCTGCTCGGCGTCGTTGATGGCCTTGTCGAGTCGCTTGATCTCCTCCTCGAGGTCGTTGCCCTTGAGCGCGGCGGCGGCCTCGATCTTGCGCTGGAGCTCGTCGGCGCGGGCGACGGCTTGGCGGGCAGCGTCACCGGTGAAGGCGACGACTCGTCGGATGCCACGGGCGAGGGCCTCCTCGCTGATGACGGCGAAGCTGGCGGCCTCTGAGGTGCGGGCCAGGTGGGTACCACCGCAGAGCTCGATGGCGTACTTCTTCCACTCGGGGTTGGAAGGCGCCGCGAGAAGCTCGTCGACGGTGGGGCCGGCGACGACCACGCGCACGGGATCGGGGTAGGTCTCGCCGAAGACGGCCCTGATGCCGTTGATCGAGAGGGCGTCCTTGAGGGGAACCTCCTTGGCGTCGACGGGAAGGTCCTGGGCGATCTGTCCGAGCACGGCCTTGTCAACGGCAGCCAGCTGGTCACCGGAGACGGGCTTGTTGTGCGAGAAATCGAAACGCAGACGCTCGGGCTGCACGATGGATCCCTTCTGCTCGACGTGGGCACCAAGCACCTCACGCAGGGCGTGGTTGACCAGATGCGTGGTGGTATGGTTGGACTTGAGGCTGTGTCGGCGGGAAGCGTCGACCGAAAGGCGAACGGCGTCGCCAACGCGGAGAGTGCCCTGGACGGCGCCCATGTGGACGACAAAGCCGCCGTAGGTCTGCACGTCCTCCACGGTCTGCTGGTCGGTGCTGGTCTTGAGCACACCGTTGTCGGCGACCTGGCCACCGGACTCGGCATAGAAGTTGGTGCGGTCGAGCACTACGCCCGCAGCAGCGTCGGTGACAGAGTCGGCAAACTCTTTGCCGGTCCAGATGGCGCGCACGGTGGCGTCCACGTCGCTATCGATGTACTTGGCGGCGTCGTCGGTGGGCACGACAGGGACGCCCTGGAGGTGGGCCACGGCGTGGGTGCCGAGGGCCAGGGCGGCCTTCTGCATGGCGGTGACAGCGCCCGTGGGCTGCGCGATCTTCGCGGCCTTGAACCCGGCCTTGTCGACCTTGAGGCCCTTCTCCTCGGCCATGAGAGTGGTGAGGTCGAGCGGGAAACCGTAGGTGCCGTAGAGGCGGAAAGCGACCTCGCCGCTGATGGTGTCGCCGCGCTGCATCTTCTCGGTGGCCTTGGCGAACTTCTTGAGGCCCTTGGCCAGGGTCTTGGTGAAGGCGACCTCCTCCTCCATGATGGTTTGCGTGAGGTGGGCGGGGTCGCGGCGCAGCTCGGGGAACGCGTCGCCTAGGCTCGCGAGCACGACGGGCACGAGCTTGTGGAAGAAGCCGTCCTCGGCGCCGAGGATCTGCTTGCCGTATCGCACGGCCCTGCGCAGGATGCGGCGCACGACGTAGTTACGGCCCACGGCGCCAGGCACGGCACCGTCGTTGATCGCGAAGGAGAGCGTGCGGATGTGATCCGCCACGACGCGGTAGGCCATGTCGCGAGTGTCGACGTCGTCAGCGCCCACGCGGCCGCCGTAGGGCTGCGCGCCGGTAATCTCTTGGATGCGGGCGAAGATGGGGGTGAACACATCGGTGTCGTAGTTGCTGAGCTTCTTCTGCAGGATGGAGGTGATGCGCTCGAGACCCATGCCCGTGTCGACGTGGCGCGCGGGCAGGGCCTTCAGCTTACCGTCGTCCTCGCGATTGAACTGGATGAAGACCAGATTCCAAATCTCGATGACGGTGGGATCGTCGGCATTCACGAGGCTGGCGGCGTCGCGACCACCGAGGCGATCGAAATGAATCTCCGAGCACGGGCCGCACGGACCCGTGGCGCCCATCTCCCAGAAGTTCTCCTTGCGGCCGTAGGGCAGAACACGCTCGGACGGCAGGAACTTGAGCCAGATGGCACGCGCCTCTTCGTCGGCCGCGAGTCCATCCTCCTCATCGCCCCTGAAGTAGGTGGCGTAGAGACGCTCAGCGGGCAGGCCGTACACGTTGGTGAGCAGATCCCAAGCCCACGAGATGGCCTCCTCCTTGAAGTAGTCGCCGAACGACCAATTGCCCAGCATCTCGAAGAAGGTGTGGTGATAGGTGTCCTTGCCCACGTCCTCGAGATCGTTGTGCTTGCCTCCAGCACGGATGCACTTCTGGCTGTTCGCCGCCCTCTTCCAGGTGGCCTGCTCGCTCTTCGGATCGACCTGGCCGAGGAAGATGGGCTTGAACTGGTTCATGCCTGCATTCGCGAACAGCAGGGTCGGGTCATCGTGCGGCACGACCGACGATGATCGCACGTGGAGATGCTGCTGCTTCTCGACGAAGTAGTCGACGAAGGTCTGCCTCACCCTCGACACGGGCCACTCGATCGAGGCATCGCTAATTGGCGATTCCATTTTTTGTTGATGTTTCTGTGCTCACTCGAAGAGAGTTGTAGAGGTTTGGAGTCGCTTCTTCTCGATGGGAAGGGAAGCCGACGCGAATCGAAGATGACAGATGAGGAATGCACGAATCAACGCAAACACACAAACCCCAAATAAAAGAGGCAACAACGGGAAGCCAGACCCTTCCCACCATTCCAGGTTTTTTCGCAGGACCGATTCTCCGCTTGTCCGTTTTTCGCTGTCAGTTTCGTTACCGGCCAAACGATCACGAAACAGCTTTCGAAATTTTGGTAAGTGTCAAAGAGGCTCCACGTCCCTTCGTGAAGGTCAGCTATCGAGACGGCTGTAACCTGATGGGTAATGGGCCACATGATGGCGTGCCTGGACGTGCCGATTTCTAGGGAAGGAGAGTGGGTTTCGTCAAGGCTTTACCTGTCCCCGTCCGAGCTGGGGCCTCCTCCTTCGGAGCCTCCGCCCCCGGCGCCTACCATCCAGCCTGAGAGCGCGAGCATCAAACAGAGCCCAATCCAAGATACAATTATCAGCTGAGACGAAGAGCACACCAGTCAGGGCGGTAAGGCCTCCTCATCACGCCACGAGGACTTGGAGATACAGTAGCGGCTGAAGGTTACGACCTATGATGACATGTTGTAGCACTAGAGACTTGTAATTGAATTGAAATGTAGTCACCTTCATTGTATGTTGGTGCGTCTGAACCACACAGATGTGTGGCTATGTATACATTAGAGAGAGAGAGAGAAGAGTCGCTTCGCGGTGCGCCGGTAGGTGGCTCGGTGGGTATGTACACTGAGTATTCGCCACTGCGGCAGACACGAGAAGGAGGGGTAGGATAGACCGGAGAGAGATACATCGATACATGCATCGTCGTCGTCGCACCACACGGGAGCCGTTGTGCCGTCAACCAGCGGCATCGCCGTGTGTATGTGCAGCAGTCAGACAGAGGTGGATAGCGAAGGCGGAGGATTGGATGGCTGCTGCCCTTCAGGCGTTGAGGACGAGCGAGAGCGGCAGTCGGCACTTTTCTCGCTTGTCGGCTTCCCGCAGGTACTTGGCGTACTGCAGCCCGCACGCGTTGCACAGCGTCTTCGGGCCGGCCGGACCCCGTCGCCACTCGGGCGTGTCGGTCTCGCCGCAGTGGAAGCAGCGGAGATTGCCCGGCTCAGGCTTGGCCTTGACGCGACGCACTCGCTTCTGTCGCTTGGCCGAGCTCTGCTGGCCGTCTGAGTTGCACTCGCTCTCGTCGCCCTTCTCGTCGCACTCGTGCTTGACCACCACCATCGCCGCGTTGTCGTTCGACTCGTCGTCGACCTGCTCGGTCTTTCGCTTCTTGAGCAGAACCGGGGCCGACGTCGACGAGCAGGCCTGGTGTTGCTGAGTCGCCGCTGGTTGGACCGAGGAGTTGAAGGTGTGGAAGAGGCTGAGCAGCTGCTGGAGCAGAGGGAACAGCGCCGGCGTCGACGATGACGACGAGGTCTCCGCCGCCGCCGTCACCGTCGCGATCGATGTCAGGTCACGCAGACGATCGCTGCAGTCCTTGATCTGTTGTGGTCAAACCATGTCGAACATGAGTCCCACGACTTCATCAACTTTCGTCACACCAAAAAACAATAAAAAACGAATTTCCGCGGTAAGGCCGATCTCCGAAAGGAACCGAAGGAAATTCAAAAGAAAAGAAAACTGAGAAAGAGACGTGACCCAAGTTGTGAAGATGCTCGCCGAAAGAGAAAAGGGGAAAGAGAAGAGGTAAGGGAAGAAGGAGCGGGTGGGTACCTGAGCCCAGATGTGCTGAAAGGCCTTGGGATCGGGATGGGCGGTGGTGGAGGGAAGTGCACAGAGAGCGGCTGCGGCCTCGTCCTCATCGGCCATCATCTTGACGTGGTGGTGCTGTTGCTGGGCCTCGTTGGTGTGGAGGAAAGTATGGGGCGAGAACACCAGCCCGGTGTGCTGTGCAGACATGGTCATGTTCTTTTAGTGCTGCTGTGTCGCGGTCGGAATCCGACGAAAGATGAAGGGCGCAGTGGCGTAGGGGGGAAGGAAGAGTTGTGTAGTGTGTGCTCGTCTGCTGGGTTTGGGGCTTTTATAGGGCCAGCGATGGTGTGGCGATGCGGGAGCAAAAGAGTGACTGAGTCACCCAGCCCCGGCCACCAAGTCTGACGAAGAGGACCATGTCCCGCCCCGCCCACCCCATCCCAACTCATCGCCTCTGCCACTTCATCCTGCTTCATCGCTTTGGCGCTTGGGCTCACCTTTCGTTTGCCCAACAGGAATTCTTACGGGCGACTGTCGACGTTCCCAAACGACGAAATGTGCGCCAGGTGCGGCGACAAGGGAGCGTGGAGAGCCGACTCAAGCGTCGCAAAGGCGGTCGACAGCCTCGATCCGTAGCAACATCACCTCATTTTCCGTCGGTTTGTTGCCCATTGGCAGGATCTAGACTGGCGGACCTCTAGGAGGTCGGATCGCAGCCACCGGCCGAAGTTCCCACTGTCCTTCACCACCCGACCTAACTCCTCGTGGCGATGGCGTGGGATGCGCAGAGTACCCCTGTTCTGGGTCCCGGAAGCTGTGCCTGTGTTGGGATTGTGCGTCGTCCGTCAGGACCTAGACAGAGAACTTCCCCTACCGCACCAAGGTTCCCGCTTGCGAAGAGAGGCGAAGAGTGAGGGAAAGTGTAACTATTATTCGAACGTCGTGTTGTGGTCCACACACGAAGAAGGCACGCCGTGTAGGAGAGTAGCAAGTCCCAAACCCACGAGTTGGTGTCCGTCCCCGCAAAACTACCCGTCCGTCATGCGCGTGTCTCCCGCTCTTCCGCCAAGCGCCATCTTATCCGGCCGCACGGAACCACCACCGTTTACCGGCGAAGCGTGACGGGCCGAAGTAACGGGCGCTTGGGCTGCGCGTCGTAGAAGGGAGGCTCTAGTTTCGGCCCCTGCCGCCACGTCCGCCACGGCCGCCTCGACCACCGCGTCCCCTGCCGCCACGTCCACCACGTCCGCCACCACGACCGCCGCGGCTGGCCTTTCGGTCGCCCTCCTGCATCACCTTGTCGATGTACTCCATCTCCTCATCACCTGCAGGCGGCATCAACGTCTTGGTGAGACATTCCGACTGAGGCATCGAAAGGCGGAGGAATCGCAGGGCTTACCCTCAAGAAGTCGGACGTTGGTGAACTTGACGCCCTTGACCTCCTTGGGGTTGGCAGTGAGCTCGGCAAGAGCCTACAGGTGCGAGGCATTGATCGGTGAGCGACCGTAAACATGGAACCAGGCGCAGGCGTGCCAAGAGGCAAGTGCCAGAGGGTGGAAGTGAGGGTGTACCTTCTGGGCGGGCTCGGGGGAAGTCATGCGGACCCAAGCGTTCTTGGCAGCAAAGTCGACGAACCTGATGTTCTCGGTGGAGACGATCTCCTCGAAGAGGGCCTTGACGTCCCACTTGTTGAAGTCGGAGCTGAACTCCTGTCCCTCCTCACCGGTAAAGGTGACGTGGAGCACGGTGCCCTTCATGCGCTCAATCCTCTCCTCCTTGGCCTTCTTCCTCTCCTCGGCCACCTCCGCCTCCTGCTGGAGCTCCTCCTCCGTCTTCTCGCGCTTGTCACGCTTCTCCTTGTGATCCCTCGCGGCCTTTTCCTTGTACTCCTTCTTGGGTGTGATGCTGATCTCGCGACCATCGAGGTCCAGCTTCGCGGCGGCGGCCGCAGCCTTGGCACTCTCCTCCGTCTCGAACTCGACGCAGGCCTCGCCCTTGGCCTTCTTGGTCTCGCGCTCCCTGAAGATGATGATGCGAGCAACGGCGCCGAACTGGGAGAAGGCGGCCTCGACAGAGTCGATGGTGGCGTCCTCCGAGAGTCCCTTCTGCAGTTGGCCAGAGAGACGAAGAGATACACGAACGCACACATAAGTAAGGTGCACTGGCAGCACACGTGCGTGCGCACACATGTGTCGAGTGCGCGCGAGTCGGGGCGCAGGGTGAGCACGCACCACAAAAACGGTCTTCAGGTGCGAGTTGTCCACGGCGGGCAGAGGCTGCGACCGCTTCACGAGCAGTCCGTCCTCGGACACCTTAAGAAATGGGAAATCGTTCAGAAGATAAGTCGTGATGGCTGAGTCGTGAGCCGACCAACAATCAATCCCACGTTACACGCAACGCCAACTCTTCGTACCGTCAGGCGGTCGGAGCTGCGCATGAGCTCGACCACGACATTTAGGTCGGTGGTCATGGCCTGAAGACGGGGGAAGGCAGCGATCTTGGCGATCTCAACGACTAGAGGAGTTCCAGAAAAAATGGAAGATCGCAAGCAATGGAACGAAATGAGATTAATTTGGCCAAGGCGAAAATCATTGAATTGTTGTGAAATCGGCACGTACAGCCCTCAGGGTTCTTGGCCGCTTCCTCCTGAAGCCACTTGTCGCGACGGTAGTTGCTGTCGGAGAAGTAGTACTCAATCTGCTTCTTGATCTTCGCGGGCGTGATCTCTTCGGTCTCGACCTTGGCCTTCTTCGCGCTGGGCTCCCCAGTCGCCTCCGCCTCGACCTTCGGGGCCTCCGCCGCCGTCTCGTCGATCTTCCTCTTCTGGCTTTCGTTGGGCTGTTCCATTCTGCTATGAACTTTGTGTCGTGGGAGAGTCCTTGATTCGAGGAGAGAGATGATTACGGGCGAAGCGGGCAATGTGCGATCGATCTTCAACGGCAAGAAAGAACAAAAAGACGGAAAAAAAATGCCACCAACCACGAAACCTGGAAAATGCTCAGAATGCGGAGGGAAATGCCGAAAAGAAATGAAAAGAAAATGGCTTGTTGTCCGTCAGGCCTGCTTCCTCTCCTTGGCCACCGTCTTGTACGCCTTCTTCAACTCCTTGACCTGCAGTGTTCGAAGGAATACATCAGCGCCGGCCTCAAATCAAAGGGCATCATACTGGGGTGGTGACACTACCTTCTTCTTGCTGTCACCCTTGAACTCGTAGAGTTCCTTCTCGGGGAGGCGAGGCAGAACCTTGAGCATCCATTGGAGCTCCTCGATGGAGCCTTCGCCCTTGGTCCCCTCCCCCGCGGCGATGGACTCGATCATGGCCTCACTGTACGACACCTCAAAGCACCGCTTAAGCACGCTCAGAGTCTCGTAGATCATCGTCATCTTCTCAAAGTGGATCAGCTTCTCCTCCGTGCTGCTGGCCGCTCCCGCTTCTATCGTCACACTTGGGCCTGTCGATCGATGCAACACCAGTGAGCGTGAAGAGAAGAGCACGCCAATCTGACGATAACGTAGGTAGGAGTAACACGTACTGTCCTTGATGTCGATGTTGTTGTCGTTCTCCTCGATCATCGTGAGATCTGATAGGATCATCGATAGCAAGGGAATAGCCGGGGCCGCCACCGTACGGCTGTGCGATGACCAAGGGGAGCGGGAACCGTTAGCCGATCAAGCTCATGGCGTAGTTCCGGCCGAGGCCAACGTACATGGAATTGCGGTAGTTTCTGAAGTTGTTCTCGCTTGCGAAGAACACCTGCAGCTCGGCGTACATCTGCTGTGACCTCTTTGGGAGAGCTTTCCACTCGTCCTTCAGGCGCAGCACGGGGCTCATGTTGAGGGCCGAGAATATCTGCATCGCCGATTGATAGTTCTGCAGCTTGAGGCACGAGTCGGCCACCGCAATGAACAGCCCCAACATGGGACTCCTGTAGTGAGGTGAAAAGGGTTAGTCTTTTGGTCTCTCACTCAACTCACTCACCCAGAGTCGAGGGCACGGACCTTTTCTTCGTTGAATGGCCCTGCGTGAGGATTGACGTCACAGCCCAGAAGCTCACGGCGTTAAATCGTTCGATCAACTTGCCCAGTTTCTTTGCTGTTACGGTCGTGATGGTGAGACGACAGCAACACCGCACAACACCGCACACGCCATTGGCGGCAATGGGACGTTCGTACCTTCTCCCCCCTTTTTGCTCCACGCGTTGTGGAGGTACTCACGCTGAGGGATCTCCGAAAACATTTGGAACTCTATCTGGGTGAGGTGGAACGCGATCTGTGCCGGGGCGAACATCTTGGGATGGAGGCCGCTGTCGACCCCATTTTGTGATTCGCGAAGTGAGTGATTTAGGGTTGCAATGTAGCACACATAGTCGCCGAGTCGCACCTGATCTGATAAAGGATGACTGTTGGCGAGTCGCTGTTCCTGTTTGCTTGCTCCTGTAATCGGATTAAGGCTCAGTTCACAGATATCACCAGTATTCGAGAGTGAAGCCGTGCTCCCTTACCGCCGCTTCCCTCGCAGCATCCTCTTCCTCTTGTTTTTTTCGTTTGTCGGCGATGATCTGTTGTTCCCGAATCATTTGCCGTAGCTTGGTCGTGATCGGCTGTAGACCTGTATGGACGAGTTGGTGGTGTTAGCGCCGACTCCTCGTTCTCGGCCGACCGACAATAGATTAAAGAGGGTGCACCCGGACGCTGTACCTTTGCTGTCGAGATCACCGAGAAACATGTTGAAGAGGAGTTGGTTCTCCTCGCTGAAGTCTTCGCTGCCGTAACAGTTAATCCACTTTTCGAAGACCTCCACAACTCGCGCGTCATCGCCGTCGTAGAATCGGGCCATCAGTCTGCCGCATGATGGGTGATCGTCAATTAGCTCAACGTTCGAGGTGTTGGTGGCGTGTAGCACACGCTGTACCGGCTCATGAACGATTGGGAGTCTATGAAATAGTTGTGGGTAGCAATAAAGGTTTCCACGTAGTCTGGATCTGCCAGCTCGTCCTCGGCCAAGAGTTCCACCAGAGATTCCAACGTGCCTAGGGCGAAAGGGAACTCGTCAACTCACAAACGCGCCAGAGAGGCGGGGCCTTATCTTACCCGCACGAATGGAGCGACGGCCGTCCTTCTTCTGGCCGTAGATAACAATGGAGTTGCGCTCTCCGCTGTGAGCGCCAATGGCAGCGCCTGAGCGGCTCTGTTCGTTCAACGAGGTCAAACGAGTGCAATTAATTGGGCGGTGGTGCCGGCTAAAGAGCCACGGCTTAGAGGAGGGGCGTACGGGTATGTCGAGAAAGCAGGGTACAGAGAAAGTGCGATCCTTTCGTACGGCCTGACGCGTGGTTCGTTGGAGCGAGCCTCGCTTCTTCAATGTGAGGGGATCCATAATCTGTTGGGCCATTGTCGATCAGAGATAGATCAAAATGGATGATACGTGATGATGTGAAAATGCGTTGGAGTATGCTCGATTATTGACCCCCCCCCCACAGTCTTTCTACTGGATAACCAGGCATAAGGATGGAAGAAGTACCAACAATGTTGATTCCAACTCGTTGTTCGTCGATTGCGGGAAAAAGGCGATGTATCAGTATGGTCTAGGATCGAACTTTGCGTGTCCCTTCTTATCTCTCCCCTCCCTCTTCCAAACCAACTGTCTTTCTGTATGGAGCCCTTCCCGCTCAAGTCTCTCCTTTGCCTGCGACAGTCTTTTCTGTTCTGTTTGAACAGAAACGCACCGAGTGGCCACTCGCAGAGCGGTGATGGTGTCAGGATACCGCCCAGACTTGAACAACAGGGCACGCTTCCTGGATGAACAGGCACTTTCCCTTCTGGGCAATGCCACGTCAGCCACCAAATTTTTCCAGTAACAGATTACAAATAGACAAATTGTTTTGGGGAATGAAAAGAAAATTAATCATCGGCCCAGCAGATGGAAGACGAGGCACTGTGCGCCTTGCACGACGAAGAGGGCGAGGGCGAACCCTTCTTCTACGCCCTCGCGCGGCATTGCAGTGAGGTAGCGCAGAGCTGCCGGGTGGTGGCAGAGGAATACCGCACCGTTGCCGAACACGGAGGCAAGCGGCCAAAGCGCAATCGGGAAGAGGGAGGCAGTGGCGACGATGCCAGCCTAAAGCCGCACCGGCGGAAACGAACTGGTTCCTCTTCGAAGCGAGCATCTCTTCCCCCGTACGCTCAGACGCCTCAAAATTGATCGAATCATTTTCATTTTCGAAATTGAATTGAATGTTGCCGGTGCAGGGGGTTTTGGTCCGTCGAGGACCTGGAAAAGCTTGAGGAAGGAATCGCCCGGTGGGGTCTCTCCTCGCCCGACGCCATCATCGCCTTGCTGCCCTCACGTCCGCCGTACTCCCCCCCACACTTTCTATTTTGTGTTCCGCCAGACCTGGTGATCAAAAATCGCTGGGTCGCCCAAAATGGGCCTCAGTGTACTTTCACGAACCGCCATTTCGCGCTTGGCTGACCGTCGCTTCTTGGATTTGTCAAGGGACGAGGTCAGGGAGCGCC
>CDFN01048959.1:0-13728 GCA_000826445.1 Acanthamoeba quina | reverse complement strand
GCCGGCACGACGGCGTGGGCGACCACCGGCAGTGCGGCCAGATCGTTGTCGCCAAGGGAGGTGAGATCGATTACTGTGGCCAACAATTGGAACAAGGAAATCAGACCGACTCCGTCGCCACAGGTGCGCACCGGTCGACACACACGACACACGGAAATTGCAAGTGAGAGCGTGTTACGCACCGGTGGACATGGCAGCAAAGTCCAGATTCTGGTCCAGGATCTCTTCGAGTGCGCTCTCGTCGGTGGTGGTTTGGTACTTGAGCTTGAACGTGCTCGACCCAAAAGCATTGGCCCACGCTGTTGAAATCCCAAACAAGGACGTAGTCGGGCTTAGTTAGCACACGGGCGCGCCCAACGAGGAATGCCCAGTGGGGGTGCGGAGTCGTACTGGGGTAGACGGGCGAGCTGCCGCCGGAGCCTAGGAGGACGGCGGTGGAAAAGGACCGTTTTCCTTTGCACGTGACCTTGTACAGATCATCGAATATCCGCTTCTTGATGTTGCTGGTGATGGGCACGAACCCCTTTTCTTCGGCTACGCTCCCGGCCTGTGGTGATCATGGGTAATAGCACTCATGCGTGAGCAATGAACGGATTTTGGCGAATGCCGGCGCGAGTGAGGAGGGAGTGCAAGAGAACGCACATTGTCGTTGAGCTGGATCCAGGCGATGAAACGCAGCAGAGTGTCGACTTGGCTGCAATCGGAGGCGCCGGAGCTGTTGTAGGAAAGGAGAATGTACATGAAATGGCAGAGGGGCCACGACTGCTCGCCTGTCGCAGAAGAACGAGTGGTTGGGAGTGAGTTCGCTGACATCAGAAGCGTGCGAACGACATCGGGTGTCGGCGCGCACCAGGGCCATCAGAGATGTCGACGACGAAAGTGGAGGAGTTCTTGTAGTCCGACAAGGCGCTGTTGATAGTGGCAAGCGAGGGCCTCACATAATTGCCGGCCCTGTTGTACAGGGAAATGGAAGGCAGATCGAGGTCGCGCGCGTCGTTCCACGCCATGTACGTCATCGAGTACTCGTTTCCCTGAGTCACAAGTGCGACAGTCAGAGTTGAAAGTTCAGCTACAATCACACACTCGCGCGCGAACACACACACGGCCGCGGTGCGTGCTGGGGGGGGGGGCAGAAACCTGGACGTGTGCGACCCTGTCGCTCGGCGCTGCATAGCCCACGGCGGTGCCATTCCACGATGGGAAGGCCAAAGGCAGGTACTCATACGTGTTCTGCACAGCCGCGAAGACAGCCTCAAACGTCGCGTCCATTCGCCCCAGCGCATTCATGAAACTCTACGGAGCAGAAAGGCAAAGGTTAGCTTTGGAGGAGGGCCGGTAGGGTGTGAACAGTGAGAGAGTGGCCTACGTTTGTGATGTCGAGGTAGCCCTGCGTGTTGTAGACGAGCGTGATGGTGGCACTGGGCAATTTGCCTGCGGCGTAGAGCACGGGATTGAGCGCGGCAATCGCGGGATGATCCCACTGGTTGATCACACCCAGCCAGATATAAACCAGCGTGGTCCTGTACCATACATGGAGATGAAAGTGTGAGAAGGAGGGAGCATGGTCTCGGTCAATTCGGCGGTGGCAGAGAGCTACCGATCCAACACCAGGGGAGGGTCGGAGCTTGAAATTGTGCTGTTCAGGTTGTAGGCGACGGTAACCGCTCCGGCGACCATGGGTATCTCCGTGCCATTGTACTCCTCTGGAGGAGTGGCCCGTGAGCGCAAAATGTCAGCCGAGCGAGAGGAATCTAGATCGGTGTAGGGGGCAGGCATACCAAGCTGCTGTTGGCTGAGCGTCACTTCACCCACGGTGAAGGAGAGGTCGCCGGCAAGATAGGACAGAACACTCTCCAGCGCTGTTGTGGCCGTATAGAGCACGCGGACGTCGTCTACGTTGAATCTAAGGTTTGGGACATGGAGATGGAGGTCAGCCCCCGCAGGGTTCCAACATAAGCCCTTTTTTTTTAAGAAAAAGGGCGGGATTGCTCACCGATAGCTATAGCCCCAGGCGTTGAAAATACCGGCAGCATTGGGTCCACCGGAGCCTGGCAGGTCTGTTGCTTGCCCTGTATTGTGTGCGGCCAAACACCAACACGACATAGTTGAGCCTTCGAAGAGGTCGATGACAAAATATAGACAAAGGAAACACAACACTCGCGAGAACTGATATTGCGTACCGGAATGAAGTTGGCTGAGGAAGAAGAAGAGAGTGAAAACGAACCACGCTGATACCGAGCGGTACAACAACATCAGTGCTTGGCCTGAGATTTGTCTGTGTGTGAGCTTTTTGCGAAAGACCGGTCTGAAGTGAGAAGTTAGCGGACTCGCGGTCGTTGGGCCGTTACACCGGTAGCTCGGGGCGATCTAGCCCGGTGTCCTAAAAAGAGAGGTGGCCATCGTTCTAGCAACTCCCTCAGCGCGGTTGCTAGTCGGAGTATGGAAGTGGTTTATTGTGGAGATGGGGTTGTCTGTATTAGGCACCTGGAAACCGCATTCCGGTTGTGAAGCTGCCTGTACCCTCCTCACTGTCATCGCCATCCCAGCTGCGCACGCGCCTCAGCGTCTCCAGGCGCTCCCTGACCTCGTCCCTTGACAAATCCAAGAAGCGACGGTCAGCCAAGCGCGAAATGGCGGTTCGTGAAAGTACACTGAGGCCCATTTTGGGCGACCCAGCGATTTTTGATCACCAGGTCTGGCGGAACACAAAATAGAAAGTGTGGGGGGGAGTACGGCGGACGTGAGGGCAGCAAGGCGATGATGGCGTCGGGCGAGGAGAGACCCCACCGGGCGATTCCTTCCTCAAGCTTTTCCAGGTCCTCGACGGACCAAAACCCCCTGCACCGGCAACATTCAATTCAATTTCGAAAATGAAAATGATTCGATCAATTTTGAGGCGTCTGAGCGTACGGGGGAAGAGATGCTCGCTTCGAAGAGGAACCAGTTCGTTTCCGCCGGTGCGGCTTTAGGCTGGCATCGTCGCCACTGCCTCCCTCTTCCCGATTGCGCTTTGGCCGCTTGCCTCCGTGTTCGGCAACGGTGCGGTATTCCTCTGCCACCACCCGGCAGCTCTGCGCTACCTCACTGCAATGCCGCGCGAGGGCGTAGAAGAAGGGTTCGCCCTCGCCCTCTTCGTCGTGCAAGGCGCACAGTGCCTCGTCTTCCATCTGCTGGGCCGATGATTAATTTTCTTTTCATTCCCCAAAACAATTTGTCTATTTGTAATCTGTTACTGGAAAAATTTGGTGGCTGACGTGGCATTGCCCAGAAGGGAAAGTGCCTGTTCATCCAGGAAGCGTGCCCTGTTGTTCAAGTCTGGGCGGTATCCTGACACCATCACCGCTCTGCGAGTGGCCACTCGGTGCGTTTCTGTTCAAACAGAACAGAAAAGACTGTCGCAGGCAAAGGAGAGACTTGAGCGGGAAGGGCTCCATACAGAAAGACAGTTGGTTTGGAAGAGGGAGGGGAGAGATAAGAAGGGACACGCAAAGTTCGATCCTAGACCATACTGATACATCGCCTTTTTCCCGCAATCGACGAACAACGAGTTGGAATCAACATTGTTGGTACTTCTTCCATCCTTATGCCTGGTTATCCAGTAGAAAGACTGTGGGGGGGGGGTCAATAATCGAGCATACTCCAACGCATTTTCACATCATCACGTATCATCCATTTTGATCTATCTCTGATCGACAATGGCCCAACAGATTATGGATCCCCTCACATTGAAGAAGCGAGGCTCGCTCCAACGAACCACGCGTCAGGCCGTACGAAAGGATCGCACTTTCTCTGTACCCTGCTTTCTCGACATACCCGTACGCCCCTCCTCTAAGCCGTGGCTCTTTAGCCGGCACCACCGCCCAATTAATTGCACTCGTTTGACCTCGTTGAACGAACAGAGCCGCTCAGGCGCTGCCATTGGCGCTCACAGCGGAGAGCGCAACTCCATTGTTATCTACGGCCAGAAGAAGGACGGCCGTCGCTCCATTCGTGCGGGTAAGATAAGGCCCCGCCTCTCTGGCGCGTTTGTGAGTTGACGAGTTCCCTTTCGCCCTAGGCACGTTGGAATCTCTGGTGGAACTCTTGGCCGAGGACGAGCTGGCAGATCCAGACTACGTGGAAACCTTTATTGCTACCCACAACTATTTCATAGACTCCCAATCGTTCATGAGCCGGTACAGCGTGTGCTACACGCCACCAACACCTCGAACGTTGAGCTAATTGACGATCACCCATCATGCGGCAGACTGATGGCCCGATTCTACGACGGCGATGACGCGCGAGTTGTGGAGGTCTTCGAAAAGTGGATTAACTGTTACGGCAGCGAAGACTTCAGCGAGGAGAACCAACTCCTCTTCAACATGTTTCTCGGTGATCTCGACAGCAAAGGTACAGCGTCCGGGTGCACCCTCTTTAATCTATTGTCGGTCGGCCGAGAACGAGGAGTCGGCGCTAACACCACCAACTCGTCCATACAGGTCTACAGCCGATCACGACCAAGCTACGGCAAATGATTCGGGAACAACAGATCATCGCCGACAAACGAAAAAAACAAGAGGAAGAGGATGCTGCGAGGGAAGCGGCGGTAAGGGAGCACGGCTTCACTCTCGAATACTGGTGATATCTGTGAACTGAGCCTTAATCCGATTACAGGAGCAAGCAAACAGGAACAGCGACTCGCCAACAGTCATCCTTTATCAGATCAGGTGCGACTCGGCGACTATGTGTGCTACATTGCAACCCTAAATCACTCACTTCGCGAATCACAAAATGGGGTCGACAGCGGCCTCCATCCCAAGATGTTCGCCCCGGCACAGATCGCGTTCCACCTCACCCAGATAGAGTTCCAAATGTTTTCGGAGATCCCTCAGCGTGAGTACCTCCACAACGCGTGGAGCAAAAAGGGGGGAGAAGGTACGAACGTCCCATTGCCGCCAATGGCGTGTGCGGTGTTGTGCGGTGTTGCTGTCGTCTCACCATCACGACCGTAACAGCAAAGAAACTGGGCAAGTTGATCGAACGATTTAACGCCGTGAGCTTCTGGGCTGTGACGTCAATCCTCACGCAGGGCCATTCAACGAAGAAAAGGTCCGTGCCCTCGACTCTGGGTGAGTGAGTTGAGTGAGAGACCAAAAGACTAACCCTTTTCACCTCACTACAGGAGTCCCATGTTGGGGCTGTTCATTGCGGTGGCCGACTCGTGCCTCAAGCTGCAGAACTATCAATCGGCGATGCAGATATTCTCGGCCCTCAACATGAGCCCCGTGCTGCGCCTGAAGGACGAGTGGAAAGCTCTCCCAAAGAGGTCACAGCAGATGTACGCCGAGCTGCAGGTGTTCTTCGCAAGCGAGAACAACTTCAGAAACTACCGCAATTCCATGTACGTTGGCCTCGGCCGGAACTACGCCATGAGCTTGATCGGCTAACGGTTCCCGCTCCCCTTGGTCATCGCACAGCCGTACGGTGGCGGCCCCGGCTATTCCCTTGCTATCGATGATCCTATCAGATCTCACGATGATCGAGGAGAACGACAACAACATCGACATCAAGGACAGTACGTGTTACTCCTACCTACGTTATCGTCAGATTGGCGTGCTCTTCTCTTCACGCTCACTGGTGTTGCATCGATCGACAGGCCCAAGTGTGACGATAGAAGCGGGAGCGGCCAGCAGCACGGAGGAGAAGCTGATCCACTTTGAGAAGATGACGATGATCTACGAGACTCTGAGCGTGCTTAAGCGGTGCTTTGAGGTGTCGTACAGTGAGGCCATGATCGAGTCCATCGCCGCGGGGGAGGGGACCAAGGGCGAAGGCTCCATCGAGGAGCTCCAATGGATGCTCAAGGTTCTGCCTCGCCTCCCCGAGAAGGAACTCTACGAGTTCAAGGGTGACAGCAAGAAGAAGGTAGTGTCACCACCCCAGTATGATGCCCTTTGATTTGAGGCCGGCGCTGATGTATTCCTTCGAACACTGCAGGTCAAGGAGTTGAAGAAGGCGTACAAGACGGTGGCCAAGGAGAGGAAGCAGGCCTGACGGACAACAAGCCATTTTCTTTTCATTTCTTTTCGGCATTTCCCTCCGCATTCTGAGCATTTTCCAGGTTTCGTGGTTGGTGGCATTTTTTTTCCGTCTTTTTGTTCTTTCTTGCCGTTGAAGATCGATCGCACATTGCCCGCTTCGCCCGTAATCATCTCTCTCCTCGAATCAAGGACTCTCCCACGACACAAAGTTCATAGCAGAATGGAACAGCCCAACGAAAGCCAGAAGAGGAAGATCGACGAGACGGCGGCGGAGGCCCCGAAGGTCGAGGCGGAGGCGACTGGGGAGCCCAGCGCGAAGAAGGCCAAGGTCGAGACCGAAGAGATCACGCCCGCGAAGATCAAGAAGCAGATTGAGTACTACTTCTCCGACAGCAACTACCGTCGCGACAAGTGGCTTCAGGAGGAAGCGGCCAAGAACCCTGAGGGCTGTACGTGCCGATTTCACAACAATTCAATGATTTTCGCCTTGGCCAAATTAATCTCATTTCGTTCCATTGCTTGCGATCTTCCATTTTTTCTGGAACTCCTCTAGTCGTTGAGATCGCCAAGATCGCTGCCTTCCCCCGTCTTCAGGCCATGACCACCGACCTAAATGTCGTGGTCGAGCTCATGCGCAGCTCCGACCGCCTGACGGTACGAAGAGTTGGCGTTGCGTGTAACGTGGGATTGATTGTTGGTCGGCTCACGACTCAGCCATCACGACTTATCTTCTGAACGATTTCCCATTTCTTAAGGTGTCCGAGGACGGACTGCTCGTGAAGCGGTCGCAGCCTCTGCCCGCCGTGGACAACTCGCACCTGAAGACCGTTTTTGTGGTGCGTGCTCACCCTGCGCCCCGACTCGCGCGCACTCGACACATGTGTGCGCACGCACGTGTGCTGCCAGTGCACCTTACTTATGTGTGCGTTCGTGTATCTCTTCGTCTCTCTGGCCAACTGCAGAAGGGACTCTCGGAGGACGCCACCATCGACTCTGTCGAGGCCGCCTTCTCCCAGTTCGGCGCCGTTGCTCGCATCATCATCTTCAGGGAGCGCGAGACCAAGAAGGCCAAGGGCGAGGCCTGCGTCGAGTTCGAGACGGAGGAGAGTGCCAAGGCTGCGGCCGCCGCCGCGAAGCTGGACCTCGATGGTCGCGAGATCAGCATCACACCCAAGAAGGAGTACAAGGAAAAGGCCGCGAGGGATCACAAGGAGAAGCGTGACAAGCGCGAGAAGACGGAGGAGGAGCTCCAGCAGGAGGCGGAGGTGGCCGAGGAGAGGAAGAAGGCCAAGGAGGAGAGGATTGAGCGCATGAAGGGCACCGTGCTCCACGTCACCTTTACCGGTGAGGAGGGACAGGAGTTCAGCTCCGACTTCAACAAGTGGGACGTCAAGGCCCTCTTCGAGGAGATCGTCTCCACCGAGAACATCAGGTTCGTCGACTTTGCTGCCAAGAACGCTTGGGTCCGCATGACTTCCCCCGAGCCCGCCCAGAAGGTACACCCTCACTTCCACCCTCTGGCACTTGCCTCTTGGCACGCCTGCGCCTGGTTCCATGTTTACGGTCGCTCACCGATCAATGCCTCGCACCTGTAGGCTCTTGCCGAGCTCACTGCCAACCCCAAGGAGGTCAAGGGCGTCAAGTTCACCAACGTCCGACTTCTTGAGGGTAAGCCCTGCGATTCCTCCGCCTTTCGATGCCTCAGTCGGAATGTCTCACCAAGACGTTGATGCCGCCTGCAGGTGATGAGGAGATGGAGTACATCGACAAGGTGATGCAGGAGGGCGACCGAAAGGCCAGCCGCGGCGGTCGTGGTGGCGGACGTGGTGGACGTGGCGGCAGGGGACGCGGTGGTCGAGGCGGCCGTGGCGGACGTGGCGGCAGGGGCCGAAACTAGAGCCTCCCTTCTACGACGCGCAGCCCAAGCGCCCGTTACTTCGGCCCGTCACGCTTCGCCGGTAAACGGTGGTGGTTCCGTGCGGCCGGATAAGATGGCGCTTGGCGGAAGAGCGGGAGACACGCGCATGACGGACGGGTAGTTTTGCGGGGACGGACACCAACTCGTGGGTTTGGGACTTGCTACTCTCCTACACGGCGTGCCTTCTTCGTGTGTGGACCACAACACGACGTTCGAATAATAGTTACACTTTCCCTCACTCTTCGCCTCTCTTCGCAAGCGGGAACCTTGGTGCGGTAGGGGAAGTTCTCTGTCTAGGTCCTGACGGACGACGCACAATCCCAACACAGGCACAGCTTCCGGGACCCAGAACAGGGGTACTCTGCGCATCCCACGCCATCGCCACGAGGAGTTAGGTCGGGTGGTGAAGGACAGTGGGAACTTCGGCCGGTGGCTGCGATCCGACCTCCTAGAGGTCCGCCAGTCTAGATCCTGCCAATGGGCAACAAACCGACGGAAAATGAGGTGATGTTGCTACGGATCGAGGCTGTCGACCGCCTTTGCGACGCTTGAGTCGGCTCTCCACGCTCCCTTGTCGCCGCACCTGGCGCACATTTCGTCGTTTGGGAACGTCGACAGTCGCCCGTAAGAATTCCTGTTGGGCAAACGAAAGGTGAGCCCAAGCGCCAAAGCGATGAAGCAGGATGAAGTGGCAGAGGCGATGAGTTGGGATGGGGTGGGCGGGGCGGGACATGGTCCTCTTCGTCAGACTTGGTGGCCGGGGCTGGGTGACTCAGTCACTCTTTTGCTCCCGCATCGCCACACCATCGCTGGCCCTATAAAAGCCCCAAACCCAGCAGACGAGCACACACTACACAACTCTTCCTTCCCCCCTACGCCACTGCGCCCTTCATCTTTCGTCGGATTCCGACCGCGACACAGCAGCACTAAAAGAACATGACCATGTCTGCACAGCACACCGGGCTGGTGTTCTCGCCCCATACTTTCCTCCACACCAACGAGGCCCAGCAACAGCACCACCACGTCAAGATGATGGCCGATGAGGACGAGGCCGCAGCCGCTCTCTGTGCACTTCCCTCCACCACCGCCCATCCCGATCCCAAGGCCTTTCAGCACATCTGGGCTCAGGTACCCACCCGCTCCTTCTTCCCTTACCTCTTCTCTTTCCCCTTTTCTCTTTCGGCGAGCATCTTCACAACTTGGGTCACGTCTCTTTCTCAGTTTTCTTTTCTTTTGAATTTCCTTCGGTTCCTTTCGGAGATCGGCCTTACCGCGGAAATTCGTTTTTTATTGTTTTTTGGTGTGACGAAAGTTGATGAAGTCGTGGGACTCATGTTCGACATGGTTTGACCACAACAGATCAAGGACTGCAGCGATCGTCTGCGTGACCTGACATCGATCGCGACGGTGACGGCGGCGGCGGAGACCTCGTCGTCATCGTCGACGCCGGCGCTGTTCCCTCTGCTCCAGCAGCTGCTCAGCCTCTTCCACACCTTCAACTCCTCGGTCCAACCAGCGGCGACTCAGCAACACCAGGCCTGCTCGTCGACGTCGGCCCCGGTTCTGCTCAAGAAGCGAAAGACCGAGCAGGTCGACGACGAGTCGAACGACAACGCGGCGATGGTGGTGGTCAAGCACGAGTGCGACGAGAAGGGCGACGAGAGCGAGTGCAACTCAGACGGCCAGCAGAGCTCGGCCAAGCGACAGAAGCGAGTGCGTCGCGTCAAGGCCAAGCCTGAGCCGGGCAATCTCCGCTGCTTCCACTGCGGCGAGACCGACACGCCCGAGTGGCGACGGGGTCCGGCCGGCCCGAAGACGCTGTGCAACGCGTGCGGGCTGCAGTACGCCAAGTACCTGCGGGAAGCCGACAAGCGAGAAAAGTGCCGACTGCCGCTCTCGCTCGTCCTCAACGCCTGAAGGGCAGCAGCCATCCAATCCTCCGCCTTCGCTATCCACCTCTGTCTGACTGCTGCACATACACACGGCGATGCCGCTGGTTGACGGCACAACGGCTCCCGTGTGGTGCGACGACGACGATGCATGTATCGATGTATCTCTCTCCGGTCTATCCTACCCCTCCTTCTCGTGTCTGCCGCAGTGGCGAATACTCAGTGTACATACCCACCGAGCCACCTACCGGCGCACCGCGAAGCGACTCTTCTCTCTCTCTCTCTAATGTATACATAGCCACACATCTGTGTGGTTCAGACGCACCAACATACAATGAAGGTGACTACATTTCAATTCAATTACAAGTCTCTAGTGCTACAACATGTCATCATAGGTCGTAACCTTCAGCCGCTACTGTATCTCCAAGTCCTCGTGGCGTGATGAGGAGGCCTTACCGCCCTGACTGGTGTGCTCTTCGTCTCAGCTGATAATTGTATCTTGGATTGGGCTCTGTTTGATGCTCGCGCTCTCAGGCTGGATGGTAGGCGCCGGGGGCGGAGGCTCCGAAGGAGGAGGCCCCAGCTCGGACGGGGACAGGTAAAGCCTTGACGAAACCCACTCTCCTTCCCTAGAAATCGGCACGTCCAGGCACGCCATCATGTGGCCCATTACCCATCAGGTTACAGCCGTCTCGATAGCTGACCTTCACGAAGGGACGTGGAGCCTCTTTGACACTTACCAAAATTTCGAAAGCTGTTTCGTGATCGTTTGGCCGGTAACGAAACTGACAGCGAAAAACGGACAAGCGGAGAATCGGTCCTGCGAAAAAACCTGGAATGGTGGGAAGGGTCTGGCTTCCCGTTGTTGCCTCTTTTATTTGGGGTTTGTGTGTTTGCGTTGATTCGTGCATTCCTCATCTGTCATCTTCGATTCGCGTCGGCTTCCCTTCCCATCGAGAAGAAGCGACTCCAAACCTCTACAACTCTCTTCGAGTGAGCACAGAAACATCAACAAAAAATGGAATCGCCAATTAGCGATGCCTCGATCGAGTGGCCCGTGTCGAGGGTGAGGCAGACCTTCGTCGACTACTTCGTCGAGAAGCAGCAGCATCTCCACGTGCGATCATCGTCGGTCGTGCCGCACGATGACCCGACCCTGCTGTTCGCGAATGCAGGCATGAACCAGTTCAAGCCCATCTTCCTCGGCCAGGTCGATCCGAAGAGCGAGCAGGCCACCTGGAAGAGGGCGGCGAACAGCCAGAAGTGCATCCGTGCTGGAGGCAAGCACAACGATCTCGAGGACGTGGGCAAGGACACCTATCACCACACCTTCTTCGAGATGCTGGGCAATTGGTCGTTCGGCGACTACTTCAAGGAGGAGGCCATCTCGTGGGCTTGGGATCTGCTCACCAACGTGTACGGCCTGCCCGCTGAGCGTCTCTACGCCACCTACTTCAGGGGCGATGAGGAGGATGGACTCGCGGCCGACGAAGAGGCGCGTGCCATCTGGCTCAAGTTCCTGCCGTCCGAGCGTGTTCTGCCCTACGGCCGCAAGGAGAACTTCTGGGAGATGGGCGCCACGGGTCCGTGCGGCCCGTGCTCGGAGATTCATTTCGATCGCCTCGGTGGTCGCGACGCCGCCAGCCTCGTGAATGCCGACGATCCCACCGTCATCGAGATTTGGAATCTGGTCTTCATCCAGTTCAATCGCGAGGACGACGGTAAGCTGAAGGCCCTGCCCGCGCGCCACGTCGACACGGGCATGGGTCTCGAGCGCATCACCTCCATCCTGCAGAAGAAGCTCAGCAACTACGACACCGATGTGTTCACCCCCATCTTCGCCCGCATCCAAGAGATTACCGGCGCGCAGCCCTACGGCGGCCGCGTGGGCGCTGACGACGTCGACACTCGCGACATGGCCTACCGCGTCGTGGCGGATCACATCCGCACGCTCTCCTTCGCGATCAACGACGGTGCCGTGCCTGGCGCCGTGGGCCGTAACTACGTCGTGCGCCGCATCCTGCGCAGGGCCGTGCGATACGGCAAGCAGATCCTCGGCGCCGAGGACGGCTTCTTCCACAAGCTCGTGCCCGTCGTGCTCGCGAGCCTAGGCGACGCGTTCCCCGAGCTGCGCCGCGACCCCGCCCACCTCACGCAAACCATCATGGAGGAGGAGGTCGCCTTCACCAAGACCCTGGCCAAGGGCCTCAAGAAGTTCGCCAAGGCCACCGAGAAGATGCAGCGCGGCGACACCATCAGCGGCGAGGTCGCTTTCCGCCTCTACGGCACCTACGGTTTCCCGCTCGACCTCACCACTCTCATGGCCGAGGAGAAGGGCCTCAAGGTCGACAAGGCCGGGTTCAAGGCCGCGAAGATCGCGCAGCCCACGGGCGCTGTCACCGCCATGCAGAAGGCCGCCCTGGCCCTCGGCACCCACGCCGTGGCCCACCTCCAGGGCGTCCCTGTCGTGCCCACCGACGACGCCGCCAAGTACATCGATAGCGACGTGGACGCCACCGTGCGCGCCATCTGGACCGGCAAAGAGTTTGCCGACTCTGTCACCGACGCTGCTGCGGGCGTAGTGCTCGACCGCACCAACTTCTATGCCGAGTCCGGTGGCCAGGTCGCCGACAACGGTGTGCTCAAGACCAGCACCGACCAGCAGACCGTGGAGGACGTGCAGACCTACGGCGGCTTTGTCGTCCACATGGGCGCCGTCCAGGGCACTCTCCGCGTTGGCGACGCCGTTCGCCTTTCGGTCGACGCTTCCCGCCGACACAGCCTCAAGTCCAACCATACCACCACGCATCTGGTCAACCACGCCCTGCGTGAGGTGCTTGGTGCCCACGTCGAGCAGAAGGGATCCATCGTGCAGCCCGAGCGTCTGCGTTTCGATTTCTCGCACAACAAGCCCGTCTCCGGTGACCAGCTGGCTGCCGTTGACAAGGCCGTGCTCGGACAGATCGCCCAGGACCTTCCCGTCGACGCCAAGGAGGTTCCCCTCAAGGACGCCCTCTCGATCAACGGCATCAGGGCCGTCTTCGGCGAGACCTACCCCGATCCCGTGCGCGTGGTCGTCGCCGGCCCCACCGTCGACGAGCTTCTCGCGGCGCCTTCCAACCCCGAGTGGAAGAAGTACGCCATCGAGCTCTGCGGTGGTACCCACCTGGCCCGCACCTCAGAGGCCGCCAGCTTCGCCGTCATCAGCGAGGAGGCCCTCGCCCGTGGCATCCGACGAGTCGTCGCCTTCACCGGTGACGCTGCCCGCCAAGCCGTCGCCCGCGCCGACGAGCTCCAGCGCAAGATCGAGGCCGCCGCCGCGCTCAAGGGCAACGACCTCGAGGAGGAGATCAAGCGACTCGACAAGGCCATCAACGACGCCGAGCAGCCCATCCCCGCCGCCCGCCAGGTCCAGTCCCGCGCCCTCCTCGACAAGCTCCGCGGCAGCGCCTTTGCCGCCTCCAAGAACTCCAAGGCCGAGCAGCTCGAGGCCGCCCAGCAGTACGCCGAGCAGGTCCTCGCCGCCCTCGGTGAGGCCACCACCGACAAGGCCCACATCGGCCACCTCGACGTCGGCTCCAACGTCATCGCCCTCACCAACGCCATCAAGGCCATCCGCGCCAAGCACCCGCACCTCGCCGTCCTCCTCCTCAGCGCCGAGGAGGTCAAGGGCAAGGGCAAGGTCACCGTCGTGACCCAGGTCTCGGACGACCTCGTCGCGGCGGGCCTCAAGGCCAACGAGTGGGCGGGCGCCGTGGCGGGCCTGCTCGGCGGCAAGGGCGGCGGCAAGCCCCAGACTGCCCAGGGCTCGGGCTCCGACCTGACCAAGATCCCCGACGCCCTCTCCCTCGCGCGGTCCTTTGTCAACGAGAAGCTCCAGTAGTGAAGAACCAACAGAGAC
>CDFN01048902.1:0-15272 GCA_000826445.1 Acanthamoeba quina | reverse complement strand
GTCGTGGTGAGCTCGTTCATGGCGTTACCGATCGTCACGGTAATCACGAAAATGGGTCGCTCCGGCAGCGCTGCAGCTACAGCCGGAGAATTGAGCGCTTTTATCCGTGCATCGTTCCACATTGTGATCTCGCTGTGGGGGTTGGGGTTAGGGTGTTGGCCTTCAACTATTAATTGCAGTAAGGAGGACGACAAAGAGAAGAGGGGGTCAACTTGAGGTAGATGGCTGCGATGGTGTCCATGTCCAGTACCAGAGTGAGCGCAGCATCAATCAGCTCCTGGACGTTGTACGCTGCAAGAGGGAGAGGAGCGAACGTGAGCTTGAAGTAAGGCCATTCGAATTCCATGAGCTGACGTACCGGGCGTTGCGGCGTAAACGGTGAGAGGCAGCAGGACCGCGTCCTCCATCTGCGCGTACCAATCGGCCGACAGTCCCGTGCTGATGATGCCGAAGTCCTCGTTGTATGTGACTAGCTGCGCTTTGGCCTGGTTGGACGAGGCTTGGTAGTACTCGACTGCAGTGGTGGCAGATGACCAGGCGCTGGTCCACGTTCGGACCACGGTGATCGGCGATCCAGCACCCACGAGGTAGGGGACCGAGAAGGCCTGTTCGCTATTGCACTGTACAGTGCCCAGCAGATCAATGATTCGCTTGTGCAAACCGAGCGACAAGGGAACCACGTTGAGGTTGGTGGCAGCCGTTGACGCTCTACGAGGGAGAAGAGACAGCTCAGAGGGACTGCGCAGAAGGGGCGCTCTATGGGGGAGGGATGAGGTGGGCTGTACTGATCATTGGTTTGGACCCAGGCGACGAAGTTGAGCATCTCCTGTATGTCAGTGCAGTCGAAGACGGAAACGTTCTTCAGCAGCGCGAAGAAGGTCATGTAGGCCATCGGCCACGAGGCGTTGCCAGCGGCGTCGAGAATGTCGACGGAGAAATTGCCCCCGGCAAACGCGTCCTGGAAATCGTTCATCGCCGACTGCACGGAGGCGACCGACGGAGCTACCTTCTTTCCGGCCTTGTTTACCATGTTGGCCCACGAGACATTGGCCTGCACGATGTCAGCGTAGCTGGCGAACGTGAGGCTGTTTGTATTCGCCTGTCATGGCACGGGCACGCACAAGTGGAATGGGTCAGCAAAAAACAGTGTTTCGATGGAGAATAAAGTGCTCCATGAACACGCAAGACACAAAGGTGGTTGGTACCTTGAGCCAGCTGATCCTGCTGGCTGTAGAGTTGCCCGCCAGGACCATGGTGCCACTCTGCGCCGGGGGCAGATTGGCCAAGGTTCTGTTGGCCGCAGCCAATGCAGCCTTGAAGGCTGGACTGAAGCTCTCCAGAGACAGCTTGAGCACCTCGATAATCGTCATGTCGTTAGTATTATCGTTGTAGCCGATCAAGATGGGTTCGGCGGGCAGAAGCGTCGCCAGAGCCGGGTTGGCAGCTTGGATGGCCGAGTCGTTCCACATGGTGATGCTTCCGGACCTGTTTCAAGGCGTGACAGGCGTGAGAACACTGGTTCGCACCGCAACACCCATCAAGGAGAAAGGGGCACCAGATACGGCCTAGTGTGTCCCTCTCGAGCACCTGAGAAGGTCGATACAATCAAGCAGAGTGCGATCAGCGGTGAAGCAGAGATAGCACTGTCACTTCAACTGGGTGCGCCTACCAGCTGAGAGCCAGCGGAGCTGATCGCTGGAACGTTGTAGGCCATCACCAGCGCCTGGCCCATCAGCGGTATCTGCGCAAACACGCCGTACTGCGCTTCCACATCAGCCGACACCCGACGATCGATGCACAGAAAGTCCTGCATTAGGGGAGGAAAGTGCCACACAAGTGTTGAACGTAATAGTTGTTAACAGCCCTGGGCTAAATTTTGGTTGGGGGAAAAGGCCGGGAGCTGCCGCACCTCGCCACCCGAGGCGTAACCCTGAAACGCTGTGGGAAGGTCTAGGGCCTGGTAGGCGATGCTGAGGGCCGATGGTGAGGCCACAAAAAGCAGGAAATTAAGTTTAAAAAAGGAGAGACGTACGTGACGTCGTCGCGGTGGTACTTGTAGGCGATGGCCCACTCCGCCATCACCGCACTCGGGTTGGGTGAACCCGCGCCGTAGAGTTGCACTCCGTAGGCGGTGGCTTCGATGAGGGAAGGAAAGCATGAGGGACGGGGGGGGGGGAAGTGCTGAAGCGCTGGCGCGGATCAAAAGGTGTTACCTTGGCGGAGAAGGACCAGGAGGAAGACGAAGCGAAGCACGCCGCGAGCAGCGGGCTGTGGCGCCATGTTGGGTGTGCGTGAAAGAAAAAGATGCAGGCCACACCGTACGGCGAAGAACAGGCCCGAAGATGATCGAGCACTCTCTGATACCGGACCCATCGGCCACTCAGCGAGTGGTTGCCGCAAGGCACAAATTTTACGTAAATCACCATAAAACGAGCTAGGCCGCTACGGAAGCAGTAGATTGGCTGGAAGAAATATTACAACTTGCACGAACCAATAGGGCGTCGCCACGGACAAGCGTGACAAGATCGACCCTTGTAACACACCAGTTCACCAAAAAACCAGAAAGTGGTTATGGAGAAGAACCACGTCAGCACGACGAAGGATTTTAAAGTATTGGTGATCGAGGAAATATAGAAATACTTCAAAATCCGCACTCTTTGCTGACGTGGTTCCCTTCCGCGCCACTTTCCGGTTTTTTGGTGAACTCGTGTGTTTGGACCCTAGCGGGTACCTACAACTCCTCCCGCGCCGCTTGCTTCGTGTACAATTCAAGTACCTGGCGAACACCAGTGAGCGGCAGCAACGTATTGTAGGTACGGTATGGGTGTGGGTACGTGCCATTTCGGGTGGTGAAGCATCCTCTGGTTGCTTGTCGGTCCGCTGGCGCTTGAACCGCGGAAACCGAAGCGACAAGCCTCGCCCGTCCAACTTGACGGTTGAAAGATCAGCTGGCGCCGCTAGCAGTGTTGTTGTTGTTGTTGTGCGCAAGCAGTGCAGGCCAGGCGTAGAATGAGGTGTACCAGGTGGGCGGCAGCCGGGTAGGTCGGGGACAGGGATATTCCTGCGGCGTGCACCTCCCACACTAGGGTCGGCTTGAACCACACGTCCGGTTCGGCTCCGTAACGGTAGTAGGGAAGCGGCTTGGCCAAGAGGTTGTCGCCTTCATTGAGGTACTTGGCCGTTGCAAGCAGGAATTCATCGCTAAACCCAGTCATGCACTGCGTATTGTGTCGTTCGTTGGTAGTGTGTCGGGTCGTCAGCCGCTATAACGATGAGTGTCACAGTAAATGAATACCTTGCAAGTGGCTTGATACTCCTCACCGTCGGGATCCCATACGCCAAGAAGGTACGAGCCGAAGACGCCGGCTCTCCGTCCTCGTCCATAGAATCCGCCCATCACCACCAGATCGAGTGTGTCCGCGCACCCCTCCAAGTAGTCGCGCTTCAGCTGAACGTGAGAGCACGAGCAACAGAGCTTAGCTCAAACGCGCACTACAACACATAGACCACACGCAGCCAAAACGTGAGTACCTTGAGCCACTTGAGCGAGCGTTTGCCAAGCTCATACGTAGCAGTAGCCTCGGCCCAGAGCTTCACCACAAGACCTTCTATGTGGGCCTGCTGGAGGGAACTATCGAAGTGGGCCGAGAGCTCTTCCGCCGTGGTGGCCAGCTGAGACGTCGCCATCTGAAAGCCGCCATCTACTTGGACAAAATCGCTCTCCAACCGCTTCCTTCGCTCGACCAGCGGCAGGTTGACGAGCACCTGGGCCACGCGAAAAACGTCAACTTCAGAAAATGCAAGAGCGCGCGACCGAGGTCGTTGGTGGTGCACGCATACCTCCTTGTTGATGTAGAGTATATCGAAAGCGTAAAAGCAGACCTGCACTTTGATAGCGTCGAGGTCCACATTCTGTACGAGGAAAGGGTAAATGCGCTGAGTGTTGCATCGGTCGCAATCGAACGTCGAAGGCCCTACCTTTCTAGCCCGAGTCGTGAGAGTTTGGAAGGGGAGAATCTTCTTGCTCTCCCGATCGTAGGCCACGATTTCGCCATCTGGGAGGTCTCGGCTTTAGCAACACGAACACACTTTGACAGAGCGGAGGCAATACTGACCTATGATGTAGCTCTGCGTCGTTTCTTTTTCGTACTGCGTACACGCTCGGGTGAGGTTAGTGATGATTTACAGAGGCACGTATCAAGGTGAAATGTGAGCTGTGTCCAGCATCAGACAAACCTGAGGCAGGCAGGCGATCAGGTCGGGAAACTTGGAAGTGTGGTCCTCGAGCCTCCTTGAATATACGGCGTACTTATTGTCCCCGACTTTGTGTATCTGGCGGTTCGCGGTGAGATTCAGAAGTATGCAAAGAAGCAGGACCGAAAGGGAGTAGGCTGCCAGGTACCTGGGCGCGCTCGCCGTCATATTTGTACTCACAAAGGAACTGCACGCCAGCGCCGAATCGAGCTACGATGTCTTCTGGGCCACTGCTCGGGCTGCTGAGCATTGGCTTCACGGGTGTGCCTGGCGAACAAAAGGTTGCGTAAGCGTTCGATGAAGGTAAGATCGCCACGAAAGCTGTCACCTCGGGTGTCTTTGGGGGGGGGGTGCCTGGTATCAGGAGATGCTCGTGAGAAAGGTCGAGCAGGTTCTCCTTCTCGAGTAGGAGCGGGATGATCGAGTCGTAGCAGGGCATCTCGTTGAAGGCACGCGTGACCAGCTTGGCTACGCTCTTGAACTCTTCCTTGGAGGGCCAGCTCGCTGTCTGCGTTCCGCTACTGCTGCTGCTGCTGCTTCGCTTCTCAATGAAGAGCGCATGGGCTAGCGCGACATACAAGGTTTTCTCAAGCACCTGACACACGCACGCACAACACGATGCGTTCAGGTCCGATCTATGAGCAAGCAGAAACATCCTATGCGCTCTTGTGTTACCCCTATCCGGAGATTCCCCTGCAGGATTCGGATGATGTAGCGAGCCTCTTCTTTCTGACACGAGACGAGCAGCTGCTTGATCATGTCTCGTTTCCTCTTCGTCGACTGAAGCGGTAATGTTGCGTGAGTGCCACCCAAGTGTATAGCGAGGTACCGATACCGGTATCACGTACCTCGTTCCCCTTGAGCGTTGTCAAGGTGAGCAACGTCTTGTGGAGTGCGCCGCAGGTGAGAGAAGAGGCCGCACGGGTCCAAATGGTCTTCTGCCGGCCCTTGGCAAGCTCACCTACCAGCCCTACGTCTCCGGTTTCCTTCATATCATTCTTTAGACTCTCGGCACTGCGGCCGCTCGCCTCCGATATCGCTCGCATCAACTACGTATGCGTGTGTTGTGAAACCTTAGTGCTCCCACTCGCTGCGTATAACAAGAAGGTGGAGGTACACGTGATGATGATGTACCATCGAATCGCCAACGCCAAGTTCAATCCCGAGGTGTGGCGGAGCGATCTGTGAGCGCAAGTGTGTTCAAGAGTGAGCTGAGCCATCTGTTGGGTACGGCCCGCAACATACGCTGGCAGAGCATGTGTACGTTACCTTATTGGCACAAAGATAAAAGCACGCTACGAGATGCTCGGGCGACGTCTTGATGATGCATCTGGAAGCGGGTGATGGCAATTAGCGTTGGGATCACACCAGGCAGCAGCGGAGGCAAGAGGGCACTCCAGTCACCTGAACATGTTGGTCAGTAGTTCCACAATCTTTAACCGCCCGTTCGTGGATTCCACTGTTCTGAATGCGTTGACGACGTGCATGAAGGGGACACTGTGCGGCAGAGTCGAATCAGTCGAACATCACGCAAGGTAATGGAAAGGAAAAGGGCGTACTCGGCACCAGCCTCCCAGAAAAGATAAGCTGCCGGCTTGAATTTGGCCACTGGTGCGCACAACATCTCCGCCCGCTCTTGTGTGAACACGCTCGAGGGCGGTGGTGCTGCTGCCGCTGGCACCTTGGCTGGCGCAGGGAGGCTTTCCCTCTCATACGAGTATTCCCCTTCGGCCTCGTCCGTGCCTTTGCCCACCACACGTCAGCGTGTTGAAGCTCTCACCGTGGTAACAGCTGACAGGTACCGTCTTCGAGGTCGATCACTTCGGCCTCGCATGGCCCTGTCGATTGGGCACTGGCCTCGTGTCTGGCACATCCAGCCAGCCGGGGATCTGCGCTGCTAACGACTGCCGGCTCTGTTCCCTCCAGGTCAGCTGCAGCTTCAGCACGCGGTGCCTCAGCTGGACCCTTCTTCGCCCCTTGTGTGAAAAATGAACTGTGCCACGGAGGTCAACTCCCCCCCCCACAAAAAAGAAGACAAAGGGTGAGGAGACTACGTAATGCTGGTCTGCTGTTGGTGGTGCGGCTGATCCATCCTGGCCTTTTTCGTGCTTCCTACAGAAGCCACAAAGTCCAGACAACCCCCCCCCCACAATCTGCGTTAATTAAACCTTGGTTAAATCTCGACAAAAATGAAGAGAAGAAAAGTGTACGTGTAGTGGAAGAGGTCCTTTTGGGGGCAGCACCACCTCTCTTCATTTCCCCGGCCAGCCGCGCGGACAACGAAGAATGAACGTTCAAAAGATGAGTGGCCCCAATTTACTCCTGGAAAAATTTGGGTCTGTACAGGGGGGGCAGGGAGCATCGCAGGTTGTGCCGCTGGCTCAGGGGAGGATGACCAAGGCCTCTGATGTGGGCTGTAGGGCGGTGTCGTCAAATTGGCTACGGCGGAACACGGCCCTGAGACGCTCGTCCCGTCGCTCGTGGTCCTTGGGCAGCCATTTGCCGCTGGCCAGCAGAAGCTGCTCCATCACGAGCCGAAGCCGGTCCTGTTCGTCCACGCACGCCAGCAGAGAAGCCACCACGCGAGCAGCACTGCCCTCTGTGTTGTTTTCGTCTGGTAGCAAGTACTTGCAGCTATCAGTACACAACCATGGTGGGACATGCGCTACGTGTGGCATACCCTTCTCCTTGCCCTTACTATCGCAGACCAGTGTGGGGCTGAGCGTTTGAATCAGCTCGACGACCACTCCACTCACCACCTCCACCAGCTGCTGCCGTCGCTCGACTTTGCTTCCTTCGAGCTTCTGCGCTTCCCTGTGGTGACAGTCACGTGCGCGCATTGGAGTGCAGTACGGTGATGAGGAATGTGAACAGAGCTCAGGCCCACAAGGAGATGCGTGCCGGATGTCCTTCTTGATGTCCAGGAACACGCGTGTCTCTTCCTGTGCCCCTTCGTCTCCGAGCACCGAGGGCGGAAGCCCTTGCAGGATGCTGGTTGCGACGAGCATGCATAGAAGGGTGAGCAAGGTGGCCACCGGCGATGACGTGAGTGAGAGAGAGAGAGAAGAGAGGCACCTGTGAAGCTCGGTCTGCTCCGCCTGGTTGAGGGCAGCCGCCAGTGATAGCACGAGACCTTCCAGACCATCGTCATCGCTCTGACCACACGCCCGGCAGGGTCAGGCGCATGAAGCAGCCGGGGAGGACAATGGAGACCCGTGGCCACGTACCTCACGTCGCAGGGCAGCCTCCTTGGCGCGCTCAGTTTGTGCGGCCAGGTGCTGGCGCGCCCAGGTGAGCACGTTGCGGGCGACCGTGACGCTCAGCAGACGGTTGGTCTCCTTCGCCCGCTGTGGCCCAGCCAAAGGCGTGGCCCCCTGTTGCACAACGTCAACAGGTGCTGTAGCGCCGGTCTCGTCGCCCACGATGGCTGGCGTGGCAGAAGGGATGCTTCTTCCATCAAAGACGCGAAAGATGCGATGAAGCTCTGCGATGAGGTGGTGCTCGTCCAGGGGGCTGGGCTGCCGCCGCAGGCTCTCGACGATCGTCAAAATCTGTTGAATTTGTTCCGTCTCAGAGTTGAGCTCGGTTCGCTCGTCCAGCAAGAGTCGCGCCCGCTCCTGTTTCTCGATCGAAGCCAGACTGATGATGGGCGTGGCTGCTTCGTGCGCGGTGAGCCGCTGGCCCTCGGCAATTGTCACATCTCCTATGTCTCCTGTACCCGTACTGCACGTGGAGAAGAAGCCTCCAAACCACGACCAGGGCCAGCTCATGGCTCTCTTGTGTCTCCACACTTGTGGCGCTACTTTTCCCAAGAGTTTCCTTGAGGCACAGGAAAAGGAAATTCAGCGAGAAAATAAGGCGGAAATAAATGCTGAAAGAAATGCTACGAGAAAAATTCGCCACGAAATAGCAGAACAGAAGATGAAGCGCCTCACGCCACGAGACCTGCCGCGGAGTTGTTGGAGAAACAGAGCCGCTGTGCCTTTAGTGGCGGCAGCAAGAGGTCAGGCCACTGCGCTCCGATGCCAGCTTCCGCGCGCTGGTACGCCCCCCTCCAATATTAAACAGCCACATTGCTTTTTGCTTTCCTTCTTGGACCCGACCCTCCAGCACCAAGGCTCGAGGCTGGTCTTTTTGATGGCTAACAGGTCTTTTCACAACCCCACAGCTGCCTGGGACTGCGTGCGGTCATCGCGTACCGCCTGTTGGGGCGTATCGGCGGGGAGGGTGGCCAGCAGCAGTGCTGGCATACGACCCACAAACTCGCACCAGCGCAGGCACTACGCCGCAGGCTCGTCCGCAGGGCCGCCCGACGCGGCGCAGGGCGCAGCGGATGCGGCACCCCTGTCGCCAGCAGCCAAGGCCAGCCTGGAGAACGCCAGCAAGCTGGTGGAGAAGGCCGGCGCCAAGTTTGAGGCCGAGGACTACGCGGGAGCGCTGCCGCTGTACCACGACGCGCTGAAGCTGCGCGAGGGCGCTCTCGGCGGCGCGCACCCGGACGTGGGCGAGGCCTACCACCTCGTGGGCGAGACCCTGTGGACGCTGAGCAAGTACAAGGAGGCCGAGGTGGCGCTCAACCGCAGCTTGGACATCATGCGGAACCACCTGGGGCCGAAGCACAAGGCCGTGGGCTCCATCCTGAAGAACATCGCCGAGTGTCGCCAGGCCTACCTCAACGACGACGAGACCAAGATCGCCCCTGCCAAGCGCGCCAAGGTGCTGGAGCAGACGCTCCCGCTCATGGTCGAGGCCACCGAAATCGCCCAGGCCCACGCAACCGGCGCCGAGGACGACGAGTACCTCGACGCCGTGTACGCCCTGGGCGAGGTCTACATTCAGCTCGAACGATACGCCGAGGCCCTGCCCTGCTTCGAGAAGACCCTCCCGTCCTTCCTCAAGAACGCGGCATCCGACAGCATGGACGCCCTCCTGTGCTGGCGCAACATGTCCGCCTGCTACCGGGTGCGCCGCCGCTTGTACTGGGCTTGATGGTGGTGCTGATGGCGCCACTTCTGACACAGTGCCTGATGACTGTGTCTGGTCGTGGTGGTGCCCCATGGTGTGCAGGCGTTGGGCGACGTCAAGAAGTGGGAGGAAGCGGAGGCCAAGGTGGCCGAGATCGAGAACCACTGGAAGAACGAGACCGGTAGCGAGATGCACGACCTGGCGAGCATGCGCGAGACCATGATGTCCATGGGCCTGGAGAAGGAGCTCGCCCAATTCGACGACACATACCAGGAGCTCCTCACCGACGAGGACAAGGCCAAGCTCAAGCGGAAGCCCGCCGACAAGCAGCCGCCCAAGCCCAAGCCCTCTTCTTAGAAACGGCACCTGGGCGTTTTTTGTTTTGTTTTGCAACACAAAGATGGAGCGGAGCACCACCCAAGCGAACACGAGGTGTGCCACTCGGCGCGTTGCGGTGCTGACATGCCACTTGCAAGGGCCCTGCCAGCCCCCAGGGCAGCTCCGTGGTAATTACCACTCCCAAACCTGAAGATGAAGATGAAGAGGATTTGTGGGGGTGGGGCTAAGAGGAGGCAGGGTGCGAGGGTGGGGATGGAGGAAGCAGTGCCACCACAACGACCACAACCACACCAAAGGCCAAAGGGCTGCGTGAGGTCACGAACTACTACTGCAGAGACCAGAGCTTCATGTGCTTCGGGTGCTCCACCCACAACGCCGCCAGCCTCGGCCTGCGCTTCTATCACGACCCGGAGCACGATGAGGCCGTGAGCTTCTTCAGCGCCTCCTCGACCCACTCCAGCTTCCCAGGCGTGGTCCACGGAGGCATCATCTCCGTCCTTGCCGATGAGGTCGCCTACTGGGCCCTGCAGCTTCAGGTCCGCCTCATCTCTCTCCACTGCCACCGCGCACCTGCCTTCATTCTCACACCGACCTCAGGCGAAGCGGCCAGCCCTCACCACGCGGCTGGACGTGCGGTACCTCCGACCGGCTCGTGTGGGGAGCACCCTGGAGGTTCGCGCCAAAGCCAAGCCCGCTGAGGCCAAGCAGGTACTGGGCCGCGAATCTGACACACACCTCAGCATTTCACTAACGCCAAGGGACAGGCAACCGTGGAGGTCCGCGTGCTGGACGAGAAGCAGCAGGTGTGCGCCCAGGCCACGGTCACCTACGCTCTGGTGGCCCAGGCCGCCATGAAGGCGGTGCTCGGTCCTGTCGTGGAGACCTACTCCCGGTGGGCTCAGGAGACGACGCCTCAGTGATTGGGGCGGGCAAATGAGACCTGTAGAGCCCTCTTATGTACATTCGCTCTGTGTCCTGTCAGCTGTGGTGTCGTGTCCGCTTCACTCGCGAGGAGAGGAGCTGTCGTCGTCCAAGAAGCGCACTCGCTTGGGTGGCGTGCCGTGCGCGGCCGCCTGAGTTGAGTCCGGTACGTCGTCGTCCGGCCCAACCGAGCCCTGCAGTAGTGCACGGCCCTCCTCAGCGCCGTCCCTCGACCGCTTTCGTACCACGTCGTCGGTGGAGTGTTCCCTCGCGCCGCTGCTGGAGGAACTGGTGGTGGTAGAGGCGCTGCTGGAGGAGCTGCTGGCGGCTCCCTCTTCTGTTACCGCTTCGCCCTCGTCCGGCTCCATGAACCGCACTCGCTTCACGGTCTTCTTCTTCTTCTTCTTCTCCCGCTCTGGCAGGTCGATCGAGGCGATGGCCTGTTCGCCCTCGTCCTCCACGTCGTCAAACTTTTCCTTGCCCTTGGAGCGCGGGTCGTCGCGGGCGTCTCCAGTTCGACCGAAGAGCTGGCGCGCCCTCTTGCCCAGGATGACACCCCCATCGTCGTCTTCATCCTCGGCCGCGCCCTCGCCGCCCAAACGATGGATGAACTCCAGCGATCGCAACAGCGAGTGGACCTTGCGCTGCGCCTTGAGCTCGCTCTCCCCCTTCGTCGCTTCTGTGGGCCAAAATGAATGAGGGATTCCATCGCTGTGTTCGTGTGCGTCGTGTGTGCCGTGTGCGTGCCGTGTGCGTCGTGCGTTAGGGGTTACCGGTCTGGGGGGCGAGGGGCTTGTCCTGGTTGAAGGTGAGGATGGTGGCCTCGATGGTGTTCTCCATGACGAGCTTCTCCACGAAGACCTCCTTTGTCTGCCCGATGCGATGCGCTGATGATGTGGCGCAGCGCAACGGAGACTCGGTACGGTCAGTGCCCGGCTACCAGCCTTACACCACCACAAGCGCGCGTACCTCGCTTGATGGCCTGCCGCTCCACCGACGGATCCCACACTTGATCGACGAAGAAGACGTGCGACGCCGCGGTAAGGTTGATGCCGAAGGCTGCGGGTGAAGGGCATGTGAGCGCATGAGATGTTGGGGAAGCACTTGAGCGACACCCACGGGTGGTCGTACCCGCCAGCTCGGTCTTCATGAGAATGACCCGAACGTTATCGCTCGTGTTGAAGGTGGTAAGTGCGCTCGCCCGGGCTGCGGGCGTCTGCAGCAGTGACGAGCCGCGTCAGATAAGAGAGAGGCGCCGCTGCGCGGGTGCGTGCAAGACGTAACAGAATGAGAGCCGTAGAAGAACTCGCAGAAGGGAAGGCCGACATGCCGCAGCGCCTGGCGTAGGATGAGCAGCACGTGCACGAACTGGGAAAAGATGATCGCCTTCGACCCCTCCGGAAGCTGCCGCCATTGACGAAGAAGAAAGAAAGAAGAGACGTGTGAGCTCTGAAGAAGATGAAGTGGGAGGAGGGGGGGAGGTCACCTGTTGCAGCCGGTCGAGCAGGTAGGTGAGCTTCGTGGAGTTGACCTCGGACAAGGGAATGTAGGCGGCCTCGGGCAGGGCGGACTTCAAGAGGAGTGAGGTGGCACCGGCCGATGCCGCCGCAGACGACGACGAAGCGGCGGCCGTAGGCGACGTCGCCACAACACCGCCTGGGTGAACGGGCGCCGGTGCCGAGCTCGTCGTGGGCTGTGCAGGCGCTGCGGCAGGAGCGGGTGCCAGCAATGGCAGCGGCAGCGGCCTAGCGAAAGAGTCCGGGAAGGAGAAGGACGGTGGGGAGCTCACCGGAACCGTCGACGGGTCCCTGCCGACGCTCGGTGTGGGAGGCGGGTCCGCGGGCGCGGGCGCGGTTTCCATGGCTGGGAGAGAGTCCTCCATGACTTCCTCGCAGACGAGGGCGGCAGCCGCCGCCGAAGCGATGGCGCTGGGCGGCGATACGGGCGTCGACGGGGTATCCGAAGGGCAGAAGCGCTGGAGGCGCAGTTGGCGAAGGACCTCCAGCGATGGCCCTGCGGTCGGTGCTGGTCCCTGCCCGCCCAGGTCGGGCGGCTGCTCTTCCCTCGGTGGGCCGGGCGGAGGAGGGGCGTGGGGAGGGCCCGGCGCAGCTGCGTCGTTGAGCAGGTCGAGCGAAACGTCTCTCGGGGACACCAGCAAATGGGCCTCGAGCGTGGGGTCGCCCGCGATCATGATCTCAACCACGCTCTGCAGGTCCGCGACCTCCGGCTCGGACAGCTCCCCTCGCAGCTTCGGGTCGTGCAGCTGCTCGCTGGCCACGTCGAGACTGGGTGGATTGAGGGAGGTGGGCAGAACAGCGTTGGCCCACTTCAGATCGGCAGCGCGCACGGGGTGGAGGGGCGCGCGTACCAAAGCTCTCGCTGCTCTCTGTCGAGAGGAGTGAAGTGGAAGCAGTAGAGGATGAGGTTGGTGAGCGCCCGTTGCGCGTACTTGCGGTTGGCGGGGTGGAGGAAGGAGTCGGGACCGGAGCCGCGCGAAGCGATCAAATTGGTTTTGATCTGCGACACGATTTCGTTGTACTTCTGCCTCTCCGAGTCGTTGAGCTTCAGCTGCACCACTGCACGATAGCGGCCATTAGAACATTGTGCACCGACACACACACACGACACACGACACAGTACCGGAGGTGTGACACTCGGGCAAGGCGATTTCTTTGTCGATGTCCTCTTGCTTGTTTTTGATCATCACCTGCGAGAGGATGTCGAGGAGGCGCTGCTCCGCGGCAGCGACGCCCTTGCGGATCGGTCGCACGATGTAATCGGCCCAGGCCCGCCTGTTGCAGAAGGGCTCGTGCCCCAGGAACATGAGCAGACCGAACAAGTGCTCCAGCTCCGTTTCCATCAGGAGGCCTGCACGCAGGCATCATCGGTACACAGACGTCAGTGGTGAACGGAAGGGCTACGAGGGTGCGAGGTGCTTGCCTGGAGTGGGTGTGCCGGTGCAGGCCCACTTTCTCTCGCACAGGAGGTTGGCGGCGAGATTGGCCTGGTTGGACTGCTTGTTGCCCATCACGTGGCCCTCGTCGATGATGAGACGCAGCCAGTACACTTGCATGAGCGGGCTCAGAGGTCGGTAAGCTGGTGCGTCAGGGAGTGGGGGAGGGGAGAGAGAGAGAGAAAGGTGAGCGTCGAAGAGAGGGAAAGCAGAAGAGGAGCGAAGTCGCGCACTTTGGCAAGACTTGCAGGTGGCGCTCCTTACGCCGAAGTCGCAGTAACATCGTTCAGAGAACGAATTGTAGCCGTTGAGGGTGCATCTCTCCTTGCTGATCCTCGTGTGCGATGTGAGCACCACGTCGTACTTGGAGAGTTCCTCGGGCGGAGGGAACTCCTGGTTGCTCTGAATGACCAGTATGCTGAGGTAGTTGTCCAGGGTGTACTTGTGAAACTCTTGGATCCACTGGTCTATCAGCGTGGCGGGAACCACTATCAATGTCGCCGCGGAAAGATACATTTGCATCGCCAGAGGGAGGCCCTTCCGAGGCGTGCCATCGCCTGCGCATGGTGGACCAAGATCGAACAGCGCATTGTTGAGCCGGACGACACACACACACACACACACCAGGATAAGTACATACCAGAGGTGCCACGGGCTTGGGCGTCGCTTTCCGAAGAACTGGACGCGCGCCGCCGTTCCGATGAGCGAGGCGCTTTTTTGGTGTCCTGTCGCTTGCGGTGATGATCGTAGAGTATGTAGGGGGAGGGCAGCGCTTGGATGAACTCCCGCAGCTCCGCCGGCAAGTTCATCCGTTCGAGCTGCGCACCGGTGGCGCACTTGACCAGCGAACCGGCGAGCGCCTTGAGCGACAGCACGGGTCCATTGTCCACCGCGTCGTCCGACCACTCGCACGGCAGGACTTCGGCGGATGCCGCTGCAGCACCTGTGAGCGTGCGCCATCGTGAGTGAGCGAACAATAGCACGGGGTGGGTGCTCGTTGTTCGGTCATCGTACCATCGGCTCTCTTGGCTGGCAGAGCCGCCCTGTGTATCTTGTGGTGCCCTATCGGCGTGCACTGCGTGCCCTTCGTCAGCAGGATGAGCCCGATACAGATCAGCGTCTTGCCCGTCCCCTGTGGGTCGAAAAAACAACACCGGTCAGTGTAAAAACGTGAGGAGGGCGCAGCTTGCTCAGTGGCGGCGGCAACGGCACCATCTCCTCGCAGAGAATGCCTCCCTTCTTGCCGCAGCCCTTCTCTTGTTTGTACATCTGGGTCATGGACACCTGTGGAACACCGCAGCATGATGAAGGAAGTTAACAGACAGGCCGTAACGGCTGACCCTGCACCCGAGGAGGGGGGGGGGGCAATGCAGGCGTTGTGTCGTGAGGGCTGCAGCACCTTCTGGTAGGTGTACATGGCCACCCCCGAGCGCAGGCCGTCGGGGGCGGGAAGGGGCGTCAGGGACGGGGCGGGTAGTGCCCGGTACAGCGTCTCGAGAGTGAAGCCGCGCACGCTGTCGGATGCTGCGGAGGGCTCCTCGACCTGATCATTTGCCCGTTGCTTTTTCAACACTGGCCCCCCTTTCGCTGCCGAGGAGCGGCGAGGCTTCTTCTTGCCTCGGCGCATCTTTGCTTCTTTTTCGCTGTTTTGATTTATTTTTTTTCATTTTTCTTTTCACATTGTTTGGAATGGGGGAAAAGAAATTGTAGATTCAAAAGAATCGACGACCAAGGAGGATGAGCATCGTGTGCGCAGCTATTATCGGCAAAGCGGTGGGTTGGCGAGTGTGTGGCGTGTGCCTATTTGCCGTGTCGTAAGAGCGTGCCGCTAACCCCCCCC